>BQNB010035981.1:9095-50458 GCA_026074375.1 Tanacetum coccineum | reverse complement strand
TTTAAGTGAACCTAACAATCTCCCCCTAGATGAGGTCATGAGAAGCTCACTCGTGCTTGTCTCTTCAGCTCGTTGTTGATGGGGAGATTGATACATTTTAAGTCCATTCTAGATCAAAACCATTCACAAAGTTTCATAAGACATCTGGTCTAGAGAACGGCGAACATTAGGGAATCTGATACTTAGGTATTAGAGGAACTAGCTTGTCACGTGCCGGAAAACCTGTCAAGAAGGTTCTATTAATGAATCTTTCTGATCACAGGTGCAGTATTCATACTGTAATCATTGATCCTCACGGAATCAGAGGTTAATGTAACCGACCAGATTGAGTATCGTCTATACATTCTGATTTAAACTTTCGTTTGTGCCCCAAATAAATTTCACAAGCACATCGAATGTTTTTCAAATCATTTTTGCCACAGGCCTTCTACGGTACTTAATTGTATTAAGAAGTAAAACGCTGAAAAAGGAATTATACGGTATAGTCAGCAGATAGTAACTGTACTGACTCACTCTTTACCATTCTGATTAGTAGAAATACTTATGGTGTGTTAGTCTACGGATATCTGGTATTGAGAACGGCGAACATTAGGGAATCTGATACTTAGGTATTAGAGGAACTAGCTTGTCACGTGCCGGAAAACCTGTCAAGAAGGTTCTTTGAATGAATCTATCTGATCACAGGTGCAGTATTCGTACTGTAATCATTGATCCTCACGGAATCAGAGGTTAACGTAACCGACCAGATTGAGTATCGTCTATACTCGGTCCCTTCAAAATATAAAACCTTTGTGTGTTTACAAAATGTTTTTTTTTAAAAACACATTAAGTGGATTTTACATAACAAAATGTTTTTGTTGGTGACTAAACTGTTCTATCATAGGGAATGACGACTCAAAGTATCCGATACAAGACATGCTCATATCCTTACTCACATATCTGAAGAAATCAAGAAAGTTTACATACAAAGCTTCCGCACAATCTCTGAAAATCAATGTCTTCTTCAAATGCTAAACGTTATGGAGATTAGAAGAAGATACATCATCAAAGCTTTCCAGATTCCAACAGATATGAGCATGTGAGACTAAAGATCAGCGTATGGCAAAGTCAAAGTGAAAGAAGATCACAAAGTAATTCAGAGAAGTAAAGCTTAAACAAGTCAAAGATCAAGATCAAGTCATCACATCAAGTTCTGAAGATCATGATCAAGGTGTTAAAGATTGAATTACCAAAGCACAACAAGTGAAGTACCCTATCAACAACGAGCTAAAGAGACAAGCACGAGTGAGCTTCAAACAACTTCTCATGACCTCATCTAGGGGGAGATTGTTAGGATCACATAAATGGACCCGAACAAAGAAGCTTCGGTCACTCGAAGATACAAGACAAAAGTCTAGCTCGTTTAAGCGTGTAATATTATGTAAACGGGCCATTAATGAAAAAGCCCATCAAAGCCCAAAGGCCTCATTGTAAGGCTATATAAAGCCATTTCTTTTCTTCATTTTTTGAGGTTAGACAAGTAAGCAACTTAGATATTTAGAGTTTCATTTTTGTGTGTTTTGTTGCCACACCATTGTTCTTTGTTTTTCTTTAATACAAGTCAATTTAAAGTCTAATCTTGTGTGTTCTTGTGTTAATCGAATGATCTAAAGACCTACAATTGGTATCAAGAGCCAAAAGTGATTGTTTGTTTTATTTTATTTTTTTGTTTGATCGAATTCAAAAAAAGGGGGGTGTACGTGCTTTTTTTGTGCTTATTGGTTCGCAAATCATAACAAAAAAAAGAGACGTGGTTTGTTTGTGTTTTGGGTTCGAAGTGGATTAAAAAAAATGCTAGCAGTGTTGCGTTTTTGTTAGTCTTCATATTGCGTTTTGAGCATATTCATGTTGCGTTTTGAGCGATCTTGGCGCGAGCATTAATCTTATGCCATATTCCGTATGGAAAAATCTCTCTCTTCCCGAACTAACCCCAACTTGCATGACGCTAGAACTAGCGGACCGTTCGATCTCTGAACCGATCGGTATCGCCGAAGACGTCTATGTAACGGTGGGAAAGTTCTAGTTTCCAGCAGATTTCGTGGTCGTAGATTTTGAGCCAGACCCCCGAGTACCTTTAATTCTCGGGAGGAGTTTCTTAAAGACCAGTCGTGCATTGATAGATGTATACGAAGGTGAAATAACCCTTCGTGTTGGCAAAGAGGCCATCACATTTAATCTGGACCAAACTTCGAGATACACGGCTAATTACAATCATATGACGGCAAACCGAATTGACGTCATTGATATGGCTTGTGAAGAATACTCTCAAGAAGTTCTTGGTTTCTCAAATGTGATCTCGAGTGGCAATCCCACTCCTTACTATGATCCAATCGTTTCTACTTCTTCTCCGACTTTAACTCCATTCGGGGACAGTGATTTTCTCCTTTTCGAAGAAGCCGACTCTTTTCTTGCTATAGAGGATGATCCAACTTCACCGGAAGTTGATCCAACGTATTATGACCCTGATGGGGACATTCTTCTCCTCAAAGCAATTCTTAATAGTGATCCATCACCACCCCCTCCTAATAAAGGAAATTATTTTCTAGAAATTCCAAAAGATCTAAAAATTTGTGAAGCAAACAATGAAAAATCTTCAGTTAATGAGCCCCCTGAGGTTGAACTCAAGGACTTGCCACCTCATTTAGAATATGCATTTTTGGAAGGTAACGACAAGTTGCCCGTCATAATTGCAAAAGATTTAAAGAATGAGGAAAAGGCCGCTCTGATCGAGGTTCTAAAGTCCCACAAGCGAGCCATCGCTTGGAAACTTTCAAATATTAAGGGTATTGACCTAGAGTTTTGTACCTACAAAATTCTCATGGAAGAGGACTACGAACCAATGGTTCAGCATCAAAGGCGGGTAAATCCGAAAATCCATGACGTCATCAAAAAAGAGGTTGAAAAACTTCTTGACGCCGGATTAATTTATCCGATCTCTGACAGCCCATGGGTAAGCCCGGTGCATTGTGTACCAAAAAAGGGTGGCATGACAGTCGTCAAAAATGATGAAAATGATTTAATACCGACTCGATTGGTCACATGGTGGAGAGTGTGCATTGACTATAGAAAGTTGAATGAAGCTACCCGAAAGGACCACTTTCCATTGCCCTTCATGGATCAAATGCTCGAAAGACTCGCGGGAAATCAATACTATTGTTTCCTCGATGGCTTCTCGTGTTATTTTCAGATTCCAATAGACCCGAAGGACCAAGAAAAGACAACATTCACTTGCTCATACGGAACATTTGCCTATCGCCGCATGCCTTTTGGGCTATGCAATGCACCCGACACGTTTCAACGATGTATGATGGCAATCTTCCATGACATGATTGAAAAAACAATGGAAGTGTTTATGGATGACTTTTCAGTCTTCGGGGATTCTTTCTCTACATGCCTATCCCATTTGGACAAAATGTTAAAACGGTGTGAAGACACCAATTTGGTCCTAAACTGGGAGAAAAGCCATTTTATGGTGAAGGAAGGCATTGTTCTTGGACACAAAATCTCTAAGTCGAGAATTGAGGTCGACCGAGCTAAAGTTGACGTTATCGCCAAGCTCCCTCACCCAACTACTATGAAAGGTGTCCGAAGTTTTCTTGGGCATGCCGGTTTTTACTGACGTTTCATACAAGACTTTTCAAAAATAGCCCGCCCAATGACTCACCTGCTTGAAAAAGAGACTCCATTTTTCTTCTCAAAAGAGTGTATCGAATCCTTTAATACACTTAAAAGAAAATTGACGACGCGGCTCCAATTTGATCGCTACGACTGGGACTTGCCCTTCGAACTCATGTGTGATGCAAGCGACTTTGCAATTGGGGCAGTCCTAGGGCAACAAAAAAACAAGCATTTCCAACCAATTCACTATGCCAGCAAAACCATGACCGAAGCTCAAGCACACTACACTACGACTGAAAAAGAATTGCTTGCCGTAGTGTACGCTTTTGAGAAATTCCGGTCATATCTTGTTTTGTCCAAGAGCATAGTGTATACCGACCATTCTGCTATAAAGTATCTCTTCACTAAAAAGGATGCTAAGCCAAGACTGATGCGGTGGATCCTTTTGCTCCAAGAATTCGATGTTATCATCCGAGACAAAAAAGGAGCAGAGAATCTGGCCGCCGATCATCTTTCCAGACTTGAGAACCCTCATCAAGATAAACTCGAGAACAAGGAAATCACGGAAACATTTCCTCTCAAAACTCTTGGATCGGTTGCTCTTCGTGTTGATAGTACCCCATGGTTTGCAGATTTTGCAAACTACCATGCGGGGAACTTCATTGTCAAGGGAATGTCATCCCAGCAGAAAAACAAGTTTTTCAAAGATGTCAAACACTACTTCTGGGATGACCCCTTTTTATTCAAAATATATGCGGATCAAGTGATCCAGCGGTGTGTGCACGGCAAATAAGCTCTCGACATCCTCGAAGCTTGCCACAATGGACCCACCAGGGGACATCATGGTGCAAATCTCACCGCCAAAAAGGTCAAAACATGCAAACTCAAGGTCAAAACATGCAAAATCAATTGAAAATATCACGGACATGCTTTCCAAATTTCTCACTTCCAATACTGCCTCCACTTCAGGTTCGGGAACTCTCCCAAGTAACACAGTTACTAACCCGAAGGATGACTTGAAAGGTATTACCACTCGAAGTGGCGTTGCTTACAAGGGACCCACGATTCCTATTACTTCTTCTCCTAAAGTAGTAGAACGTGAACCCGAGGTCACAAAGGACAACGATACAAACGATGTGCCGTCCAACAACTAATAAACGGAAGCACCGAAGAACGTCCAACCTCCGGTTGGTCCCTGTTGTCCATCATGAATCAATCTTTTGAACCGGAAATGCTCCAGTTAGTGCTTCAATTGCAACCAAAAAGCCAATATCCATTTCCTTCCCTTCAAGAGAAATGAGAAAGACTCGTGAAAAAGCTAACGACCAAATTGAGAAATTCTAGACGAAATCTTTTAGAGATTGATTTCGAATTAAGCTTTTACGATGCCTTGATGCTTATGCCAAAATTCGCCTCGACTCTAAAAACCTAATCGGAAACAAAGAAAATTGGAGTGAAATGGCTAGAAATCTGTTGAACGAGAATTGCTCATCGGACATACCTAAACAAGTTACCGAAAAAAAACGTGGAGAACCCTGCCGATGTTCCTTATTCCATGTGAATTCTCCGGGATTAATAACATGCAAACTGCCTTGGCCGACCTTGGCGCCCAAGCATTAATCTTAATGCCATATTCCGTATGGAAAAATCTCTCTCTTCCCGAACCTAAACATCGACTTGCATGACGCTAGAGCCTAGGGGGCGGACCGTCGATCTCTGAACCGATCGGTATCGCCGAAGACGTCTATGTAACGTGGAGGAAAGTTCCAATTTCCAGCAGATTCGTGGTCCATAGATTTGAGCCAGACCTTCCCGATACCTTTAATTCTCGGAGAAGTTTCTTAAAGACCCAGTCATGCAATTGATGATGTAAAAGAAGGAGAAATAACCCTTCGTGTTGGCAGAGAGGCCATTACATTTAATCTGGACCAAACTTCGAGATACACGGCTAATTACAATCATATGACGGCAAACCGAATTGACGTCATTGATATGGCTTGTGAAGAATACTCTCAAGAAGTTCTTGGTTTTTCTAATGTGATCTCGAGTGGCAATCCCACTCCTTACTATGATCCAATCGTCTCTACTTCATCTCCGACTTTACGTTCATTTCCGGGGACCATTGATTTCCTCCTTTTCCGAAGAAGCCGACTCTTTTCTTGCTATAGAGGATGATCCAACTTCACCGAAAGTTGATCCAACATATTATGACCCTGATGGGGACATTCTTCTCCTCGAAGCAATTCTTAATAGTGATCCGTCACCACCACCTCCCAATCAAGGAAATTATTTTCCAGAAACTCGAAAAGATCTTAAAATTTGTGAAGCAAACAATGAAAAATCTTCAGTTAATGAGCCCCCTGAGGTTGAACTCAAGGGACTTTGCCACCTTTCATAAGAATATACATTTTGGAAGGAACACAAGTGGGCCCGTCATAATTGCAAAAGATTTAAAGAATGAGGAAAAGGCCGCTCTGATCGAGGTTCTAAAGTCCCACAAGCGAGCCATCGCTTGGAAACTTTCTGATATTAAGGGTATTGACCCAGAGTTTTGTACCCACAAAATTCTCATGGAAGAGGACTACGAACCGACGGTTCAGCATCAAAGGCGGGTAAATCCAAAAATCCATGACGTCATCAAAAAAGAGGTTGAAAAACTTCTTGACGCCGGATTAATTTATCCGATCTCTGACAGTCCATGGGTAAGCCCGGTGCATTGTGTACCAAAGAAGGGTGGCATGACCGTCGTCAAAAATGATGAAAATGATTTAATACCGACTCGATTGGTCACAGGGTGGAGAGTGTGCATTGACTATAGAAAGTTGAATGAAGCTACCCGAAAGGACCACTTTCCATTGCCCTTTATGGACCAAATGCTCGAAAGACTCGCGGGAAACCAATTCTATTGTTTCCTCGATGGCTTTTCGGGTTATTTCCAGATTCCCATAGACCCGAAGGACCAAGAAAAGACAACATTTACTTGCCCATACGGAACGTTTGCCTATCGCCGCATGCCTTTTGGGCTATGCAATGCACCTGGCACGTTTCAACGATGTATGATGGCAATCTTCCATGACATGATTGAAAAAACAATGGAAGTGTTTATGGATGACTTCTCAGTCTTCGGGGATTCTTTCTCTACATGCCTATCCCATTTGGACAAAATGTTAAAACGGTGTGAAGACACCAATTTGGTTATTTAATGCTTATATATGCTACTTGTGTTTAGTTTTTGCTTATTTGGATTTTGTTTGAGTTAAGTAATGAAACTGCCTTAGATACCTTGTTTCTGCCTATTGCTTATTTGCTTTTTTAAGTGCTTATTTACTTTTGCTTTCTACTTTTTATTGCTTAATATTACATGCTTGATAATTGTCTTTAAAAATCTTTGCTTAAATCAGTCCTTAAAAGCTTTTAAATCTGTCTTAAAAATATTTGGTTTAAGCCCAAAATGGGTCAAAATGGTATGGTCATGGGTTGTGGTCATGTGGCAATCTTTGTGAGCTAGTTTAAGTCTGCTTTCCAAGATTTTCAAAAACCAAAAAGAAAAAAAAAAGTGTTTTCAAGCTTAGTGTTGTTTTCTTAAATCTGTCAAGAAATTTAAAAAGGGTTAAATGAGCTTATTTGTTAAGCTCTTAATATTCTGAGTTTAGGCTTAAAAAGTGTGTCATTAGTGAGTTAAAAACAAGTAAGTCAAACCATTTGTGGTCACTTGCATTTTTCTCAAAACTGTCAACATAACTTTGTGTTTTTCAAAAGTAAAAAAAAATGCTGAATTTCATTCCCCATTATCAGATAGTTTAAGTTGTTGTTAGACCTTAAATTTTTGTGCATAAGTTCATTTTAAGCTACTTTCAATCTGTTTCAACTTACTTTTTGTTTTTAAGCTTATTAGGTTACTTATTTTTAAGCTCACTTTTTCACAAATTGCCCTGGTGCTAAGGGCTTGCCTTTAAGCCCACTTTTCTAGCTTATTAGTGAACCTTAGTTCAAGCTTTTGGCTTTTCTTGAAAGCCTATAAGCTCTTTCATAAGCCCTAGGAAGCTCAGGCCTTAGGAAGACCTCTAGGTTGCTTATAATTAAGCCAAAAGTAGTCCATTCAACTGTTTTGCATACTAGTGTTGGCATTAGCTTATTTTTGATTTTCTGGCTTATTGATTCCTCTTCCTTAGCTTATTTGTGTTTGTGTTGGCTTATTAGGCATAGTTAAGCCCTTTTGTCTGCTTATTTGTTCATACATTTTGCTTTTTAGCCCTTTTATTAGTTTAGCAGACCTAAGTGCTTATCTAGCAGTACTAACTTTAAGGTTAGTACTGCTGAGATTTTAAGCTTATCTCTGGCTTATTCAGTTGTCCTAATTAGCTTAATTTAGTTCCTTTGTTATTGTCTTGAGTACTTTGTTACTTTGCCTTTCATTTTCATTTGCTTATTGTGCCTAAAAGCCAAAAAAATAACCAAGCAATTTGAGCTCTAAGTACTTTAAGCATTCTGTCTGTTTGATTTTAGCTATTCCAGCTTATTTGTTAAGATTTAGCTTAAGTTGTAGTTTTAAAAAATAACCACCATAAGCTGTTTTATTAGTTTTTTTTAAAAAAGGATAAGGGGAAACCCGGGTGAGCAAGACTCGAACCCGGGTCTCAACCCTCATCAACCTTTTTCACAATCACTCCTACCGCTGTGCCCTTGGGACTTCTTCGTTAGAAGCCCAAGTGGTTATTAATTTAACCACATTTTGCCATTAAGCCTTTCAGCCCTTGTGGGCTTATTCCTGGCTTATTTATAAGCCGTGGGTTCAAGTTGGTATTTTTCCTAGGGTAGTCGTAGCTTAATCTATTTTTTTGTATTTTTTTGTAATTTTTACTGTTCATTTACTAATTTTTATAGTTTATTTTCTTTTAAACTGTTTTTAATTCATAAAAAATTAAATAAAAATCAAAAAAATATTTTTCTTTTTTAGAAAAATTTCTTTTATCAGTTTTCACTTAGGAAAAATAGAAAAATTTTCGTAGGATCGTTTTTGCAAAATCTCACTTTTTAAAGAACGGGATTTACCCCCGTTTTTGTTTTTTCATTTTAAAGCTCGTTTTAACTCCGTTTTCGGTCTAGTCTTTTTCATTCTTCATTATTAGTCATCTAGAGTAGATTAGAAGTAAAAATACTTTGTAGGGTAAATTTTTAAGATTTTAGGTTTTTGACCCCTTGTTCGGGATTCCTACTCTCGTTTTTCAGTTTAATTTCATAATTTTTAGGTTTTTCTCAATCGTTTTTGCTTATTATTGATTAATTTAGCTTTCTAAACTCCCAAATCATTAATCTCATTCAAACTCCAATTTTCCGACTGTATCGATTCTCAAGCACAGCCTCGTTGGGGATAAACGACCCGAGAATATTCTATACTACTTCTCGGTTTCATTGATTATTTTTAAATTATACTTATTATATATTATATATATAAAAGGTGTAGTTTAAAAGACAACAATCAATTTTTGGCGCCGCTGCCGGGGAGGCTGTGTGTCGATTATCCATACTGTTTGAAACTTAATTTTTGAAGACCCTTCATTCTTGAAGTTATTGGCTTTATAAAAATAAAATATAAAAAAACCCTAAAAGTACAAAAATATTTTCATTTTCTTTTTAGTATAATTATCATTTAAAGAAAAACTAAAAAAAACCAAAAATATAAAAACATTGTCAATAAAAAGAAATAAAATTCACAAATTGGTAAAAATACCAAAATATAATATTCTCAATTGAGGTATTATCATAATAACTTCCGGTGAACTTGTTGGTTCCCAACTCGAACAAAAGATTTAAAAACTTGCCATTGGTGTCACTTACGACGTACGGCTCATCTCGATTTGATTAACAAACTAAAAGGTGGGTATAAGGAGGGTTGTTTCGAGGAACTACGACCCGAAAGGAGAAATAAGCTTCGCGCTATTCCTACTCCTCCGCTCGCTTGTGCGTTTTTCATTTTGAGAGCTACCGTGAAGTAAGTAGATTATTTGGTTGAAGTTGTCTTATCTCACTGTCCGTTAAAATCAATTGTGAATAAATCATTGAAAAACCAAAAAAAGAACAAAAAAAATTAGTGTAAATTGTCTTTTTTAGTGCATGCGCACTCGTTCCCAATCTCGTAATCTTCACCATCAACAACAACAGGCCCCACCACCTGTTGTTGAACCTTTTAATCTCGAAGAACCGATTGAAAATCCAGCTCCTCCCCTAGCTCCGATGGATGATACCCGTACTATGGCTCAATTGCTCGAAGCACCCACCGCGGGTTACGAGGATGCCATCGTTGTGCCCAAAATCACCGCGGACAACTTTGAGCTTAAGCACGGCCTGCTTAACCTCGTTCAAAACAAGCAATTCTTTGGACATGACAAAGAAGATCCTCATGCCCACATCATATTTCAACAAGATCACTTCTACGATGAAGTTCCCGAACGTCCCGAGTAATGTCGTTAGAAGCTAATGCTTTTCCAATTTACCCTCGAGGGGGCAGCCCGGATTTTGGCTTGAGAAGAACCCCCTCATCGTATCAACATGGATGAATCGTTGTTCGAAATTCATGCAACAAATTTTTTCCCATCCATCTAAAAACAACAAATCTTCGAAATGAAATATATCCCAGATTCAACAAAATTTAATGAACGGTTTTTTATGAAGCATGGGACCGATTTAACGATCTTCTTCGGGCATGTCCACATCATGGATTTTCATAATTGCATCAACTCGATACATTCTATAATGCCTTGAACTCTAATGATCAAGATTCGTTAAATTCCGCCGCGGGTGGTAACTTTTTGGATAAAATGCCTCGTGATTGCCTAAGAATCATTGAAAGCAAATCCAAAGTTCGTAATTCACGTAACAAACCGGTTGTTGCCAAAGTGAGTTCGAGCACTTCCACCCCTGGAATTTCTTCTTGATGTTTGCATAGCGAAAGATATGGTGAAAGCCTTACTTCTTGATAAGAAAAATCAATCTCCCGCTCCTACTCCCGTAAAAGCGGTTGAGGAAAGTTGTGTTACTTGCGGTGGTGCTCATTCCTACCAAACTTGTCCAGCCACCACTGGCAATGTTTATCGAGATAATATTCAAGAATATGTCTCTCAAGCAGCCGCAGCTAACTACAACCAAGGAAACACCGGTTATCGAGCCCCGATTGCAAATCAAATTCGACCTCTCCCGGCGTTTCCACAGCCGCAAAAACAATCATAATGTGCAAATCAAAGGAAACAATCATAATTGTTACAAACAAAACCGAGGAATTTCAATCAGCTTCAGCTTACCATTCCCGGTTCAGCAAGGTCCAAATCTACTCGACCTCATGTTGTATCAACCTCCTGCTTATCAACTCCCGCCTATCAAGCTCCATCCCCTCAAATTCAAGTGTATCAATGGAAGATTTTCCAAGCCTCGTAAAGGCTAATGATGCGTGATGAGGAACATCATACTCAAGGGTCAAAACATGTCAAAATCAATTGACCAATCTCACGGACAGCTTTCCAAATTTCCCACTTCCAAACTGCCTCCACATCAGGTTCGGGAACTCTCCAAGTAACACAGTTACAAAACCCCGAAGGATTACTTAGAAAGGTATTACCACTCGAATGGAGTTGCTTACAGGGACTCCACGATTCCTATTAACTTCTTCTCCTAAAGTAGTAGAACGATGAACCCAGGTCACAAAGGACACGATCCATCCTACTAAAAACGGAAGCACCGAAGACGTCCAACCTCCTTAGTCCATACATGAATCATCTGTTGAGCCTTAAATGCTCAGTTAGTGCTTTCAATGCTTAACCAAAAAGCATTAATTCCATGTTCCTTTCAAGATGAAATGATGAAAGACGCGATGAATAAAGCTAAACGACCAAATTGAGAAATTATATGAAACTTTTAGAAATATGAGTTTCGAAATTGCTTTGTAACGGAGGCCTTGATGCTTATGCCCAAAATTCGCCTCAGACTCTAATAACCATTAATCGTAAACCAAAGAAAAGTTTTAGTGAAATGGCTAAACCTCCATTGAATGAGAATTGCTCAGCGGTCATCCTAAACAAGTTACCGAAAAAACTTGGAGACCCTGGCCGATTTCTTATTCCATTGATTCCCCCGGGATTAATACATGCAACCCATGGCCGGGCCTTGGCGTAAGCATTAATCTTAATGCCATATTCCGTATGGAAAAATCTCTCTCTTCCCGAACTAACCCCGACTTGCATGACACTAGAACTAGCGGACCGTTCGATCTCTGAACCGATCGGTATCGCTGAAGACGTCTATGTAACGGTGGGAAAGTTCCAATTTCTAGCAGATTTCGTGGTCGAAAGATTTTGATGCCAGACCCCAAGACCTTAAATACTCGGGGGAAGTTTTCTTAAAGACCAGTCGTGCATTGATAGATGTATACGAAGGAGAATAACCCTTCGTGTTGGCAGTAGAGGCCTTTCATTAAAACTGACCAAACTTCGAGATACACGGCTAATTACAATCATATGACGGCAAACCGAATTGACGTCATTGATATGGCTTGTGAAGAATACTCTCAAGAAGTTCTTGGTTTCTCAAATGTGATCTCGAGTTGTCAATCCCACTCCTACTATGATCCAAACGTCTTCTACTTCATCTCGAGACGTTTAACTCCATTCGGGGACAGTGAATTTCTCCTTTTTCGAAGAACCGACTCTTTTCTTGCTATAGAGGATTATCCGATACTTTCCACCGGAAGTTGATCCAACAATATTATGACCCTGGTGGGGTACATTCTTCTCCTCGAAGCAATTCTTAATAGTGGCCCGCACCACCCACCTCTCTAATCAAGGAAATTAATTCCAGAAAACTCGAAAAGATCTTAAAATTTGTGAAACAAACAATGAAAAATCTTTAGTTAATGAGCCCCCTAAGGTTGAACTCAAGGACTTGCCACCTCATTTAGAATATGCATTTTTGGAAGGTAGCCCCCACAACAAGTATGCCGTCATAATTGCAAACTGATTTAAAAGCATGAAAAAAGGCCGCTCTCATCGAGGGTCTAGAAGTCCACAAGCGAGCCATCGCTTGAAACTTTCTGATATTAAGGGTATTACCCAGAGTTTTGTACCCACAAAATTCTCATGGAAGAGGACTAAAACCGACGGTTCAGCATCAAAGGCGGGGTAAATCCCGAAATACCATGACTCATCAAAAAGGGTTTGAAAAACTTCTTTACGCCGGATTAAATTTATCCGATCTCTGACAAGTCCAGAGGTAGCCGGTGCATTGTGTACCAAAGAAGGGTGGCATGACGCGTCAAAAATGATGAAAATGATTTAATACCGACTCGATGGTCACGGTAAGAGTGTGCATTGACTATAGAAAGTTGAATGAAGCTACCCGAAAGGACCACTTTCCATTGCCCTTTATGGATCAAATGCTCGAAAGACTCGCGGGAAACCAATTCTATTGTTTCCTCGATGGCTTTTCGGGTTATTTCCAGATTCCCATAGACCCGAAGGACCAAGAAAAGACAACCTTTACTTGCCCATACGGAACGTTTGCCTATCGCCGCATGCCTTTTGGGCTATACAATCACCTGACACGTATCAACGAATGTAATGATGCAATCTTCCCATGACATGATTGAAAAAAACAATGGAAGTTTTATGTATGACTTCCAGACTTCGGGGATTCTTTTCTCTACATGCCTATCCCATTTGGACAAAATGTTAAAACGGTGTGAAGACACCAATTTTGGTCCTAAACTGGGAGAAAAGCAATTTCATGGTAAAAGAAGGCATTATTCTTGGACACACAAAATCTCTAAGGGTCGGGAATTGAAGGTCAACCCAAGCAAAAGTTTGACGTTATCGCCAAGCTCCTCACCCGACTACTGTGAAATGAGTCCGAAGTTTTCCTTGGGCAATGCCTTGTATTTAACCGACGCTTTTATACCAGACTTTTACTCAAAAAATAACTAGCCCCATAGCCCGCCCAATGACTCACCTGCTTGAAAAAGAGACTCCATTTTTCTTCTCAAAAGAGTGTATCGAATCCTTTAATACACTTAAAAGAAAATTGACTGAGGCTCCGATTTTGATTGCTCCCGACTGGGACTTGCCCTTCGAACTCATGTGTGATGCAAGTGATTTTGCAATTGGGGCAGTCCTAGGGCAACGAAAAAACAAGCATTTCCAACCAATTCACTATGCCAGCAAAACCATGACTGAAGCTCAAGCACACTACACTACGACCGAAAAAGAATTACTTGCCGTAGTGTACGCTTTTGAGAAATTTCGGTCATATCTTGTTTTGTCTAAGAGCATAGTGTATACCGACCATTCTGCTATAAAGTATCTCTTCGCTAAGAAAGATGCTAAGCCAAGACTGATGCGGTGGATCCTTTTGCTCCAAGAATTTGATGTTATCATCCGAGACAAAAAAGGAGCAGAGAATCTGGCCGCCGATCATCTTTCCAGACTTGAGAACCCTCATCAAGATAAACTCGAGAACAAGGAAATCACGGAAACATTTCCTCTCGAAACTCTTGGATCGGTTGCTCTTCGTGTTGATAGTACCCCATGGTTTGCAGATTTCGCAAACTACCATGCGGGGAATTTCATTGTCAAGGGAATGTCATCCCAACAGAAAAACAAGTTTTTCAAAGATGTCAAACACTACTTCTGGGATGACCCCTTCTTGTTCAAAATCTGTGCGGATCAAATGATCCGGCGGTGTGTGCACGGCAAAGAAGCTCTCGACATTCTCGAAGCTTGCCACAATGGACCCACCGGGGGACATCACGGTGCAAATCTCACCGCCAAAAAGGTCTTTGATGCCGGATTCTTTTGGCCTTCAATATATAAAGATGCCCACGAGTTGGTTAAAAATTGTGACTCGTGCCAACGACAAGGAAAAATTTCACAAAGGGATGAGATGCCTCAAAATTCCATCCAAGTTTGTGAAATCTTTGACGTTTGGGGCATTGACTTCATGGGACCGTTCCCATCTTCTAAAGGCAACAAATACATACTCGTGGCGGTCGACTATTTGTCAAAATGGGTTGAAGCAAAGGCGCTCCCCACCAACGACGCCCGAGTAGTTTGCAAATTTCTTAAATCTCTCTTTGCCAGATTTGGTGCTCCCCGTGCCATCATCAGTGATCGTGGAACACATTTTTGCAATGACCAGTTTGCAAAGGTCATGCTTAAATATGGAGTCACTCATCGTCTCTCCACCGCGTATCACCCACAGACAAGTGGGCAGGTTGAAGTATCGAATCGTGGTTTAAAAAGAATTCTTGAAAGGACAGTGGGCGAAAATCGTGCCTCTTGGTCAGACAAACTGGATGACGCTCTCTGGGCCTTCCGTACAGCGTACAAAACACCCATCGGGTGCACTCCGTACAAGCTTGTATATGGAAAGGCATGTAATAAATGGAAAAGGCATGTCATCTACTAACCAATTGAGTTTTGGAGCACATACCTACGGCCCTTAAAATAGCAAACTTGATCTCAAACACCAGCGAGGTGAATCAACAGCAAAGTTCAACTCAATGATTTAAGTGAACCTGTGTGATCATAGCCTACGAAAAATTCCGTTGATCTACAAAGAGAAAACTAAGAGATTCATGACGCAAAGATCAAAAACCGTGTTCAACGTCGGTGATCAAGTCCTCCTCTTTAACCAAGATTGAAATTTTCTCCAGGCAAATTGAAGTCCTTGGTCAGGACCATTACCATTGTTCAGTTTTTCGGTTCCGTATGGCAACCATCTAGTTTAACTCAGAACCCGGGCCCAACTTCAAAGTAAATGGTCATATCCGTCTCAAGCACTATTTTGGAGGTGATATCCCTGCTATGGATATCCCGGACCTCCAAACATTCCCAAAAGGATAACTAAATTCTGGGAATTAGGGTCAAGCTTAGTACCCTAAACACGCGCTTCGTGGAGGCACCCCAGGCTATCCTAGTTTTTATATCACAGTAGTAGTATCAGCGTAGTAATGAATAAGTGTTTAGCTGTTGTGAGGAGGCTTGCCTCTTTCCTTTTTCTATGTGCTGTGTTTGTGCTGTATTGTCCAGGATGTCCCGATTTTTGAAGCCTCTCGTGCTATTTGTCCTTCGATCACAAGAGCTTCACAATCCTCAGCTTCATTTGGGAATCCGATATTCCCTAATCTTATCGACTAACGTTTATCTTTAAGCAACCTTCAAAAATGGCTTATAGATTAACTAGAAACCCTTCGTAATAACATTAAGACAATGTTTCATTAGAGTAATTGGTAGGGATCTTCGATTTGATGTGCCTGCAGCCGTGTTATCACGTAATCCGTTTTTATACCACCAAAATTTCAAAAATATGAAAAAATTTAAAAAATTTCATAAATAAAATAAGTGTTTTGTCACAATTTTGACTTTCCTGCTGGGTAGAATAAGAGTGCATTTTGACTCGATCGAGCGTGTTGAGCTCTAGCTTGTTCCTTAACTCTTAGACTAAGCATTCGCGAAGAACGAAAAATGATAGTGTTAATTATAAGCTGGATGCTAAACAATGATTATTTGGAAATCTTAAGAGCTCTGTGTTAATTGTCGCTTTTTTCTCCTATAAGATTCTAACCTGATTAATATACGTGCTACTTTTGGAAATTAAACTTAAATCAATAATTTTTATGTAGTATATAGCAAAAAAAAAAACTTTAGACTTAGTTCAACTTTATACTTGAATTTTTCAAAAAGAGTTTTATGTTCAAAAAAAAATGAATGATGAAAAATGCAAAAATGATAAAATAATTAAACTGTGGACTATAAAAGTTTGCTGCATCTTGCCGCTCACAACCGATGTTTTGCAGTCCTTTCTAAAAAGGTCGAGGGATACTAATTGCAATAAATAGATTAACAGTAGTGGTAAATAAAAGATTTCTTTTGTTAAAATTCAAATATGCTTTTGAACTTTGGCTATTATATTTTATAAGCTATGTGCTTGCGGAAAACCTGAGAGTTTTTGAAACCTAAGGTCCGTGAGTCCCGATACTAGTCTCTGTGGGATGTCAAAAGCCTGGTCACTTAACCGCAAGGTTGGGATGTGCCGAGACGAAAAGAGTCGCTACTGGGATGATCCTCGCCTTCAAACACATTATTCTCGGTGGAACATGAAACATAAATATCGTAAAACGTTGATGCCATGGTTGAAATTCAAAATAGCACATACACCTTAAGATATAAATTATCGGGAGTGAAAAGTTTACAAGTTACAAATATGAGTAGTGTTAGCATCTTAGCTCATAATTAACGGTGATTTCGTTTTAAGCTTGGTTTGGAATAAGTGAAAAGTCAAGAACGAAGAATTTATCCTTTTTGGCTTATCTCAGGATCAAATGCATCTTGTTCTATGATCCATCAAGTTATCAAATAACGAAAGACAAAACATTCTACTAAGTTGATTAATTGAAAAATGAAAATAAAAAAAGATGTGTAGGAATAGTGTAATAATATAAAAAATGTAAGACGGGGAATTTTCAAAACGTTATGAGTCTTTAACTTCCTCGATGAACACTTAGCTACTTTTCCAAGTTATTAGTCGAGGGCGATTGAGATTCTTAGTTTTCTAATTGCTTACTTCATAGCATTGCGTGAGGACACGGCAATACCTTAGTATGGGGGATTTTGGTATGTGTTTAATTACACATACCTTTTACCTTTAAAAACAAGTTAAAATAACCAAAAACGGACTTAAAATGCCAAAAATATGCTTGTTTTGCTAATTGTGTTGTGCAGGAACGGATATCTAAGAAAAGGACAAAAAATGAAGCCAAAACGACAAAACCGGACACGAAATGGAAAAGCGTGGAAAAGACAAAGTCAAGACCAAGCCCAAGTGTCAAAAAGTCAACCCAAGTCAACCCCGACAAATCCAGAAGTCAACAAGTGAAGAAAAATAAGTTTAGGGACTTAAATTGCCAAATCCTAAACTTATTTAAAGAGGGAAAAGAAGAAAATAATCACAAGGGATCAAAACTGCCAAAAGCCCAAAGACTTAACCACAAGGGTTAAGTCTGCCAAACTTCCAAACTTATATCCCAAAAGGACGGGTGGTGCAAAGCCATATATAACCCTCAGGGGTGTTTTTTGCCAATGCCTAAAACTTCCATAACCCACAAGGACGTGTATTGCAAACACATATATAACTTTGAGGGACGAATCCTGTCCAAAGCCCAAACCTTCACCCCATTTTCAAAACACTGTATATCTTCAACAATCTTTCCCGCCAAATCCCACAAACCCCCAAACCTGTCCTATCCTCCTCTTTGACCTCAGCACAACCTCAAAAAAACCTTCACAATCCTTAACCTCCAACCCCCCCCCCCCCCCCACCCCACATGGGTATGCCATGTTGGTCAAATCAAATTCGCCACCAATATCGATCAAAGGGTTTGGATTTAAGACTTGGGCACAAAGGCAAATGAAGGGCTAGGATTGTCTTATGTTTACACTCTCACAACAAACACAAGACGTTTTTGTGTCTTCAAAGAAGCACACCAAGTGAAGACAGCAAGAGAAGACCAAGTCAAAACCCTAGCTCGTTTAGCTATATAAAGCTTTGTAAGCCCTTTGTGGGCACATATAGTAGTTTTAGTATAAGTTAGTTTATTTTAGTGAAAATTTCTTTAAGTTTCCACTTTTTAACCTTCAATGTAGCTGTACTCTTTTCTTTTTATAAAAATCCAGTTTGTCTTCAATTATTTGTTCTAAGTATTGAAATTCTTTAACCTCCATATAAGCTCCTCTGTTAGAAAATATTGTAAACAACTTTAAATACTGTTAGTATTAAAAGTTAAGTCTGTTAGTTAAAGATTATAAAGGATAGAAAATAGTTAGTACTGTTAGTATAGAAGTTAAGTCGGTAAGAAGCAATTTTTTTTTTTTTTTTTTTTTTTTATTTTTTTTTTTTTTTTTTTTTTTTTTTTTTTTTTTTTTTTTTTTTTTTTTTTTTTTTTTTATAGTCTTCCAGCATTAACTTAAGTCGGCAGTATTAAAGTTAATACTGTGGTCAGATTAGTAAGTCTGGTTGTAATTATAGTAATAGGTTATACAATAGCGTTAATCTAGGAAGAGATAAGCATTATCTCTTAACGCGTTTAGGGTTCCTTATGCTTATAAAAGGAACGTAGTATAGCATTGTAAACATATGAGTTGATTGAGTATTCACAATCAAATAGTAATAGTAATAGCAAGTTTAGTATTTTGTTCTTGTGTTCATCTTGGTATAGACATGATATTACCGCTTCAATATCTATATTCACCTGTTATCGTCTCTCTAGTTTCTTTGATATTATTCAAAGACTAAAGTCGTTCAAGGCTCATCAGTATCCTGTTTTATAAGGACCAACCAGTGGTTCAGAGCCACCAAAGTGGACTTTACAACAAGATATACAAAGATCAAAACCTTTTTATTCAACCAAATCAGTAGTCCATGTCTGCAAACGATAATTTTCTCTCTTCTTGTGATGAGGAACTATCTCTCAGTGTGATGCAGTCTTTGATGGATCTGAACCAGCATCCAACAAAGAGATGCTCCTAGCAAAACCACCACAGATAATCAACAACAATACACTTACAAACATCAAACCTGCCCGCTTAAGAAGTGTTTGGCTGATCCAACACTACAAGTGCCCTTGGATGAGATCCAAGTTGATGCCAAGTTAAATTTTATGGAAGAGCCTGTGCAAATTTTGGAAACAGAGTTTAAGAAGTTAAAGCGGAGTAGAATTTCCATCTTCAAGGTTCGATGGAATTCGAAACGTGGACCTGAATTCACATGGGAACGTGAGGATCAGATGAAACTGAAGTACCCGCATCTGTTTAGTGATGTTAGTAGCTGAATTTTGGGGTCGAAATTCTTTTAAAGGGGTAGAATGTAACACTTGCCCTTTTTGTGTTCTAAATATTCCATTTTAGTCCTTTGACTATTTAACGTTTGTCAGTTTATTTAGATATTGTACCGTATTAACGGTGGTGATTTTATGAGAATTGTGGTGATTTATGGTTTATTGTGATTAATAATCCCATTTTGGAAGGTATTATTATGTTATTTGTATTCCGGTTGGTTTGACACGTGAATTTTGAGAAATGCCGAAAAACGAGTCCTGACACGTCCGTTAATGTCCAAATGAGTTTTTATGGGTTTAAAGTGAAAATATGTCAAGTAGATACTCTAAGTTATTGGAAAAGTATTTTTTAAGTGAATAAAAATGCTAAGTAACTTTGGGGAGTATTTTACGGTTGAGTTTTACGAGCTTTTAAGTGATCCTGACATGAGAAGAAACCCCTTTGGATACCATAACCGGTCAAACCAAGAGAGGGGACAAAGAGGCATGATTTTAGCTTCCTTGTCTATCAATTGTACACTTATATGCTTATCACTAAAAAATTTCTTTCATTCCATTTCATTTCAAAAAGAATAAAACACACATACACAAGTGTGTGTGCCTTGTGCGTCCGACCTAAGCAAACAACAAACACCCATAAATTTTCCAACTTTAATAAAGAACGAGATACTACGGGTTTATACGAGTATTTGAGTATTCATTTAAACAACGTTTGGGTCCAGTTCACGTCAAAATCTATACTTTTGAAGATTTTCTTGTAAGTTTTCAAATTTAAATTTCGTTTGTCCTTTTGGGTTTATATTGATGCCTAGATGTTAGTTGTACAAGTTGATCCTTATAAAATCAATTTTTTTAAGCGAAACGCATAAAAAATGGGTGTTTGGTTCGTCGAATTTAAAAAGGAAAGAAAAGGGTTTTGTAGTTTTGATGTTGTGGTCATGATGGTTGAATAACATATGTTGCTAGATAACTTATTTTGAATAATAGCTTGTATAGTTTATTTTAGGCTTATTTCATGGCTTATTTGAGCTTATATGCTCACGTCATCTTTTAAAAACCACAAGGGAAATGATTTTGATTATTTTCGTGGTATTACGTATGTTTGTGGACTATTTTTGAGGCTTATAGTAGTAACCAAATGCGATACGTAGCTTATTAGCTTGTTTTTAAGCTTAATATATGTATTATGGAGCTTATGGGCTCACGGCCCAATAGGCCCATTTAAGCCGTGGCTTAATGGGAGGGCTTATTGCGGTTCGGAATATTTTCTACTTATTAGTATGAGCTTATGTATATAAATGGGCCTTGGTTTTGGGCTTGGATCGTATTTTGAACGAATAAATACCTTAATGGATCTTTGTTGGGCCTTAAAGCCCAATAAGCGATATTTAGTTGTTTTAAGAGTTTTGACGGACTTTTTGAAAGTGAAATGTATTTGCGAAGTGATATTGAACGTTATTTTGGGAGAAACATTTTAGTAAACGTTAAAGATTTAGATTTTGAAATTTTGTCGGAAAAGTGTCGAAAGTTTGAAAAATGTTTGAAATAAAGGTTTGAAACCTTGGAAAACGTTGTATAAACGTACGGGTCATGTCAAAATTTCGTAAAAGTTTATACTTAAAATTTTTACTTAAAAACATGATTTTTGATTTTAAAAAATAAAATATTATTTTATTATTTTATTAATTTAATAAATTTACTAAAAGACGAAAAATATAATTTTTTTTCTCGAAACTTATCTAATATGTTTATTATGAGTAAACGTTTCATTTTCAACCATATTATGATTATTTTTACGGTGACTAAGGTTACCGAATGGACTTATCGAGATATAATTATAATTATTTATTATAAATATTTAATTATATTACTTAACTATTTTCTTTAAATGTTATATAGGAGGTATTATTGTGAATTGGGAATTGATATGATTATATGGGATATGGTCGTCAACCATTTACACACTAAATGGATACGGGTCAAATGTTAAACATGTTCTAAACTCTATGCATCAAACGTGAAGACTGTTTTGAAAATGAATGATTAAAATGGGACATTAACTGGACTAGGTCGTGTGCGGACGTCGTTGTATTTGCTTGTGTGATTGAGATTTGGTTGCTAAAGACTTGCTTGTGGTGAGTTCTCGTAGCCCCACTTTTTACTGTTTTTCCGTTGGGGGAAAATGATATTCAAATGTGTTTTGAAATGTTTTTGAATTGAACTGTGCAAAACGTGGTTTTGTTTTTGGGACAAGTTATGTGCTTATGACTGCTATGTGGATATTATGTGTTGCATGATTGTTTGGATCGGAGGGGTACGCCTATCCTAATATTTGTGTGATTATTGGATCGGTTGGGTACGCCTACCCTAGTATGTGTGAGGTCCCGCCCTAATCTAGTGCTCCAGCTGGAAGGCCCTTTAGGTGCGTAAGTGACATATGGTGATCGACTAGCGGGATTGATAGGTCGTGTTACATGATTAGTAGGGTTGCTAAGTTATGGGTTGTTTGCATATATTCACTGTCATATTGCACTATTGTCCACTGTTTTGAAATATTGGCACAACTTTTGGGTTTAAGGTCAAACCTACGAGCTCACCAACATTATTGTTGACATTTGCGAGTATCATTTTCAGGTGAAGTGAAAGAAGAGTAAGTTGGTGATATTTGATAGCGGACTTAGAAGTATCTCGTGTGGATTTTTCATGTGAAGTCTTGCTTGCTTATTTTGTTTGATTTTAGTATTTGGAAGCTTTTGGGTTAACTTTGGATTTGGACCCCTGTGTGGGCTATTGGAGTTGTAAGAGATTATGGATTTGATTGTGATTTGGGACATCACTCGAGGTTGTTCGAGATTGATGGTCTTCGTAACACTTGAAGTTTATGCATTGTAGTTTCTCTATATTGTATCTTGTGTTATGATTAATCATTATGTTACGCTCCCGGGTTTCCGCCATTGTCGGGGTGTGACAGATTGCATGAAACTTAGATTGTAGATCCTTTTTGTAAATCCCTTGTGGATCTTTGATTAGCTTGTTAAAGCTTTAGTTATCTTAGATAAATCTAAAACAACTCTGATAGAAACCTTGTGGTGTATATATAAAGATTATGCGGAATTAATCTTTATATACTCAGAAGATATTTATGAAACAAATCCAAAAACACAAGAATACTTTCACTATATAATACGAATTCACAAAAACAACCTATATGTTTTTGCCTAATTTACTTTGTCTTTTGGTTTCCTTTTATACACCAAAGGAAAACCCTAATGGGCTTACAAATAACGTGTTAAGGAGTGGATCCCATGTTATTATTCCTAATATATCTCATTGCATATCCATAAGCAGAGTCAACTAACAAACTAACTAACAATACTAATTTACACTGACAGTACTAAGATTGTACTGACCGTACTAACTATAAAGAGCAGTATAAATATCTTAGATTATATTCTTCAATCTTCAGCAGCTAGTAGTACAATAATCTTCAAGTAGCAGTACTATGTCCAATCAAAGTTTATATCTTTTGATCTTTTAATTCCCAACAATCCTCCCCTAAACTTGTGATTTATCTCCAAATCATCAAGTTTCTTGAATTAAATCTTGTTGGCTCTGAGAGGATTCTTTCAAACACTTTAACTTCTTGATCTATTGGCTTCTATGAAGATTTTCTTGACTAAGTCTCTTGCCATCTCACTATCTTCTTCCACTTGCAATCTTCTGCTAATGTACTGCACATGATCCATATAATCTCCAAGTCAAAGAATCATGCATATATCTTTGTAGCTTCCATAGCACATCATCTTTATCTGGTTCAAATAGTCTTTTCAATTCAACCCATAAAGCTTTCTCCATATCTTCAGTGGACTCTGCAAATCTAAACCTTTCTTTAACTAGGCTTCTAATAGCAACAGATCTTCTCTGTTCAAATTCACTCTTATGAGCATATCTTCAAAGCTTTGAATTATGCCTCCTGTGACGTCTCTACTGATGATTTTCCAATATTTTCTTGAACCTTCTCTTGCTACAGCTTTTGTCATTTCTTCCTCATTTAACTTCTGAGCAATTTCTTCATCAGTACTTAGAAATTCTTCAGCAGTACTAAAAGATCTCCAGCAGTACTAACTTTTGAACTGTCAGTACTTCTTCTTCTGGTGTAGCTTTTGAAAGTCTTTTGAACCTTTTGAAGGGGTAATCTGCTCCAAGATGTACTCAACTTCTTCTGCATGTTATGTCTCTACATCTTCAAATTTAGTTCCTTTCTCCTCTTTGTTGTAGACTTGAGCTGATCTTCCAAATGTTTGACCTTTTTCAGATAGTTTGATACACAATTCCGTTAATTCATTAAGTTTCTTGCTGCCCTCATCACTTTCAGGTGTGTAACCTCCTGAGAGAGGTGAATCATTGGACTTTTAGATGCAGCCTCAAACCTAGTTTGAGCATCTACATTCCCAATATGGTAACTTGGCACCTGGGACCACTACCTGAACCAAATCCCAAAGGACTTAATTCATTAAGTGTTGCCATGGATTGGGTCTTAGTTTATGTTACCACTGTCCTGCTCTGCTTCTAAGCTAGAAGCAGTAGTGGCAGCCTTTTCCATTCTGTCTCACTCTCCTATGACAGCCTCATCACCAACCTTTGTCAGGGGGGCCACCAGACTGAGGTACCTTAGTGTCCCGACCTCTTTTGATATGCCTAGATGTTTTGATTCTTTTAGCATACTTTTGATATAACATATCCTTCCATTCATTGCTTGACTGCATATTGACATAATAGGCCTCCCCTTAAACAATACTTCACTTGATAATAACCAATCAATTTTGCTTATCCTGCAAATGTTAATTTAAAACCAAGAAAAACACAATTCAAAGCATTTTCTTAACTTAGCAGTATTAATTTTTGAACCCACCAGTATTAATAATTTGCCTACCAGTATTATCTTTTTCTTCAATAATCATGCAACAACATGCCTCTATTTATTACAAACACACTAGAAAGAACTAGATAGACATGTGAAAATTCATGAGGATCTATATTTATGCATAACCCATGAATAGAAGTCAAAACTGTTAGTCAAACCAAAATACTAATTTTGACTCATTTCTTTCCAAAATTAACCTTAAGTCATCTGGTATGTGCTAAATTACACATACCTTTATCCATTAAAAACGGACTTAAATGACCAAAAACAGACAAAAACTGCCAAATATATGTTTGTTTTGCATTTGTGTTGTGCAGGAAACAGATATTCACAAAAGGACGAAAAACAAAGCCAAAAACAACAAAGTTGGGCACGGAATGGAAAAGTGTGAAAAGACGAAGCCGAATCGAAGTAAAAAAGTCAACCCCGACAAAGTCAAAGTCAAGAGGAAGTCAAAATCAGAAGAAATATAACTTAAGGGACCAAAAATGTCAAATCCCTAAGTGTAATACAAGAAGAAAAAGACTACAAGGGCTGATTTTGCAATTTACTTGAAATAACAAGTGAGGGGGTGTTTCTGCCAATGTCCCAAACTTGTTTACCCAAAGGACTATGTTTGCAATAAGAGTTATAAGGTTGAGGGGGCATTTCTGCCAAACCCTCAACCTTATATCACCACAAGGACCATGGATGCAAAATACCTTATAACTTCGGGGGACTAACCTTGCCATTTCTCCAAACCCACACCCTGTCACCCCAAACCTTTTTATAACTCACTTTCCCGCCCAAACCAAAACCCAAGAACTGTTCACGGGATTTCTTCCCCTCTTTTACCCTGCAACCCTTCAACACCATGGATAAACCTTTCCCCCCTCCTCCACTATCATTCCCACCAGCCCTAAAGCATTGCCATGTTGGCAATCTCACCATTCTCCATGTTCTTTAACCGAATCAATGGTTGGGATTAACTCAAAGAAGCACAAAAGCTCATCAATGGCTAAAAAGACTGTTTTGAAGTCTCTCACAGAAGAAACACACTTTGCAAGATGAGACTTAGAATTAGTATAAAAAGAGGCTATGTGTGCGAAGTTAATATTCTAGTTTGAAAAATAGTTAATTTTTAGCAAAGCTTTTCTTTCAATTAAGGCTATTTCAGCATATTTACATCTTATTGTATGTCTTGCACTTTTCTTTCATGTTAATAAGGTAATGAAGTTTTTAAGTTAAAAGCACGTTTTTATGTTTTCATTGGCAACAGTTGCTTAATTACCCTTAAATGTGTTATAAGTCTAAACAGCTTATTAATAAGCTATGTTCATTACAAAGTTTAAAAAAGCTAAGTTAAATTTGGACTTGAACTTGAAATTCCACTTAAATTACCACAGCTTGTTATTTTTGGATGTAAGCGAATTTGGATGGGGCTTAGGGACTATACCAGCTTATTTCTTAATGCTGGAGCTTGTAGATAATGAGATTTCAATAGCTTATCTGCCCTTGTTTAGAGCAAAGGGCTTGGTAAATTTCAATTTCCATTTTTAGCTCATTTTTTTTTTTTTCTAGCATTTTGCTTATTTACTGCGTATTGGTGCTGATTTATTCTTTGGGGTATGCTTATTTATGCTTTATTATTGATGTTTAGTGCTTAAAAATATAAGAGTTATAAGTTTTAATTTTCATTGTGCAAGTTTTTACAATTTTCAGTCATTAATTGGCTTGTAACTGTCTTTTTTGATTTGCTAGCTGTATTTCAGGCTTATTTATTGTAATTTTTGCTTTTATTTATGTCTTTTATGCATGTTTGTGCTTATGTCTTTGAACTCCTATGGTTTAATTCACCCTTAATAAGCTTATAAATACCTCTTTAGCTATTTTAAAGGGGGTGTTTGGTTTATGACCCAAAGTGGGTCAAAAGTGCTTAATAATCCAAATGGGTTACTTGGACAACTTTGTTAAGCCATTTCACTATTAGAATAAGCTTAATTTCCAGCTTTTTAGTTTTAAAAATCATTTTTGCAAGCTTACTTAGCTCACTGTCCAAAATCTCAATTTTTGGACAGGAGTGGATGTGCTTATTGCTATAAGCGTGGGCTAAAAGCCATTTTGTGCCTTTCGTTTTTTGCATACTAATTTGAGTGTTTTAAGCATTTGACTATTTTGCTTTTGATGCTGTGTGACTCCAATTGTGCAAATGGGTCAAATACAGCCTTATTGTCTAAGTGTTTTGTGCCCTGTGCACAAGCAGCACTTGATTATGCTTTTTACAGGTTATTTGCTTTTCAAAATCCAAACCAAGAGCATTTTCTTAAAGCTTTTTAAGCCTAGTTTTTAGAAATTCAAACTTTGAGCTCTTTGGAATTCAAATAAGCACTTATTTTTAAGCTCAAAAAGCCAACCAAGGGGTGATTTTGTGTCTGATTTGACCCATTTTACTTATTTTTGCTTATTCAGTTTATTTTCATGTATTTCTAGCTTATTAATGTTTAGTTATGCTTATTAGTGTAGTTTGAGTTTAGTGTAGCTTATTTCAGCTTATTTTGAGCTTTTTAGAGCTTATTTTCAATTCTGCCAAAAATTTCCCCTGGTGCTAGACCACCATTTTCAAGCCCATCTTTCTAGCTCATTTGTTACCTTTAGCATGAGTTCTTGGCTTTTCTAAAGAGCCAATAAGCTCTTTGATAAGCTCCCTTACTTTCAGACCTTAGGATATCCTTTAGGTAGCTTAAAGTTAAGCTCAAAGTAGGCTTATGAACTTTTCTAGTATGGTGTAGGATATAGCTTATTTTTCTTTCCAGCTTATTTTGTGCTTTTTAATGATTGTTTTTGTGTCCTTAGTTGCTTATTAGGTGTGTGACTTGCCCTAGTTTGCTTATTGTCCTTTCCATTGCTTATTTAGTGCAAGAAAAAGCAACATTATTGCCTAGCAGTACTAACTCCCAAGTTAGTACTGCTGAGGGTATTAAGCCAATTCCTGGCTTATTGAGCTTATCTTATTTGCCTATTTTTGTTCCTAGTAATGCATATCATTTGAGTGTTAAGCTGTGTGTGCTTATTTTCCCATTTTCTTTGCTTATTCTGTGCCAACAGTCAAAAGACATTTTAGCATTTAAGCCTAAAAGCTTATTTAAGTTTCTGTCTAGTTTAGCTTTTCTTAGCTTATTTAGTTGATAGGTTTTAGCTCATAGGAGCTTATCTAGGTTAGGTTAGGTCCCCCTTTAAGCTTATTTTTCCAAACTCTAGCTTAATAGTCCAAAAAGTTAAGTGCCATAAGCCATTTTTAGCCTTAAGCTTGTTTAAGCAAACTGTCCAAAGAAAAACCCTTTTTCAGCTTATTTATAAGCTTTTACAAATTCTTGTAGTTATGAAAAATGATAAGCTCAACGAGCTTATCAAAGTTGTGTAAAAAGTTTTCGTGAAAAGAAAAGAAAAAAAAAGAGAGGAGACAAGGGGTGACCCGGGTGAGCAAGACTCGAACCCGGGCCTCTACCCTCGATACACCTCTCTTTTATAAAGAGTCTTACCGCTGCGCCCTTGGGACTTCTTCGTAAGAGTCCCAAGAGGTTTTGTATTTACCCTTTTTTTGGCCCCTTTAAGCTATAAGCTGTTTCAGCTTAATTTCGGCTTATTTATAAGCCGAAATTTGGGTTTCTTATTTTTCGTAGGTTAGTATTAGTGTAAAGTAATTTTAGTAATTTTTTCAGAATTTTAAAAAATAGTTTAGTATTTTTTATAATTTAATTTAGTTAAAAGTTTAAAAAATTCATAAAAAATTCAAAAATTATCAAAAAAATATTTTTCTTTTTTATAAAATTTTCTTTAGTCATAATTTACGTAGGAAAAATATAAAAACTTTCGTAGGGTCATTTTTGTAACTTTTTGATTTTCAAAGAACGGGGCTCGGGTGCGGTTTTTGTCTTGACTCGTTTTTGGGTCAAACGACCTCCGTTTTCAGTCTAGTCTTTTTCATTCTTCGTTATTAGTCCCCTAGAGTAGTTTAGAAGTGAAAATTTCTTTGTAGGGTTAATTTTAAAGATTTTAGGTTTTTGACCCCTTGTTCGGGATTCGTGCTCTCGTTTTTCAGCTTAATTTCATAATTTTTAGGTTTTTCTTAATCGTTTTTATTTGTCATTGTTTAACTTAGCTTTCCACACTCTCAAATCATTTCTCTCATTCAAACTCTAATCTTCCGACTGTATCGATTCTCCAGTCCAGCCTCGTTGGGGATAAACGACCCGGGAACATTCTATACTACTTCTCGGTATCATTGATTGTGTTTTTAGATTATACTTACTATATATATATTATATTAATATATATAAAAGAGGTGTAGTTTAGCACCAATCATCATCCCAAGAACTTAGTTGAAAGAATAATTTTTGGCAAACTATCAGCCATAAACGGATTTGAGAATTCTTTAATAGTTGTCGTTTGCCCTGGAATAGCCAATGCTTTATTTGCAAAACATGTGCTTGATTAAACCATATAGTTTTGAGCAAACTATCAACTATCAACAGATTTGAGATGTCTTTACCAAGAGCCGTTTGCTTTGGAGTAGCCAATTCTTTCTTGTCTGTTAGACATGGTGAACTGATGACCATATGTTGTGTAGTTTACAACCACACTGTGAAAGGTATTATTATGACTAACATCAATATACCTCCCCTCAACTCCATCAATTTTTCTATCAAATCAGAATTTTCCTTTATTATTCAAATTAAACTCTAAGCCTCTTATAACCTGCAAATGTTAGTTCCAAAACACAGATAAATACAATCGTTAATTTCTTGCCTAATACTCAACAAGAGAATTAATTTTCTCTTTGAAACTCCAAGCCTTACTGTACTTGAATCTGCCTGTTGATAATCATAGTCAAATTGCTTACAATGTATGATCTACTGTTTTTGGAGACATGATCTAGAACCTTAAGTTTAGGTCTCCAAACCCAGCATGCTTTGGACCTGACAGCATCAATCCCTTGTTCCCTAACAGCACTTGTCACTCTTTTTCCTTTAGCAGTATTAACAGAATTTGCCTTGACAGTATTAACTTTGTTATTTAAATTTCTGTTTTTAAGTGCGTTTGTGGTAAAAATGGTCTTCTAAATGGTGATGTGCTTATGAAACGAATGTGGTCTAGTTTTGCACACATGCTTATAAGGGTTGGGTTTTGCAGCAGTCTGTAATCTGGTCTGCAAACACTAAACTGTGTTGCTATTCTTGAAGAACTTTGCCTAGCAGCACTAATTGGTACTAGTCCAGACTTGGTTAAAACTGCTGTTGGAGCAAAATTTCTTCTAGTAGTAGAGAAATTTTGATGATTAGTCCTTATATTATTTATTCAAACTGGTTCTAATTCCATCTGACAGTCCCATTTTCACATTGTTCAAAACAGGTTTTTGTACCATCTTTTTAGGGTTAATACACACGGAGGTTACTAAAGTTTCCAAAAAATGTCCTAAGTAACTAGAGTTTCATTTTGTTCATTCAGGTTATTAATGTTTGCATAACCGGTTGTTTACGTTACTCGCTATTTTATGACTTGAGATACCCGGTTACGCTCCTACGTGGATATATCAATTTTTTAATTATTTATTTAATATTTGACCTCAACATATTTTATTACCACTTGAGATAGCCTTACACTTTCACTTTGGAAATATAAATGGATTGGTATACCAATCCATTTCATAACTGCATTTGACCTGATCATTTTTTCAACAGATCTTTCTCCATATACAAAGCAACACCACAACCATGACAACCGCTGCACCACCACTGCACTCCGTAGCTTCCACCACTGATATGCTGCGCACCACATCTTAAACGCTACACTAAACTCAGTTCCATTAAATCCTCAGGCAAGAATTTTGTCCAAGTCGGCAATCAAATAAGTCCCATAACCACCTCCACCGGGAACTAACGAATTATTAATCACATCTTGCGATTTTTGCGAATCAGTAACAAAGACTTTCAAATACTCACCATTATTACTAGGAGAAGCTGACGTGGCAGAAGCTGACGTGGAAACGATCTTGTTGGGTTACCGTGATCAAACGATCTGAAAATAGCATCAACGTGATGGTTTACAGAGTAAAGATAATGATGGTGATGATGATTTAGAGCTGTTCTTTAATGTTTTTTTTGTCTTAAAAATTTTGCTTTAGTTATAGCAGTTCATTCACATCTGTATTTTGAAGTCTAGGAAGCAGCTGCAAGGGTTCATGTGAGGTTTATACTCAGTCACCACCATCTCTATTCTCTTCTCTACTCCAAGGTTCACCCATACTTAAATTTCCCTTCATTTTCACATATCTTGTATCATCTCATATGTAAATCACTCACACTTGCTTTATGATGATTCTAAACCCATAATATCTTACCAATCCTTTTATTTCTTCATCACTCTTATCCCAATTAAACAATTCCATCAAATTCTACACAACCAAACACCCCTCAAAACCCTTCTTCTTAAACCCTCTTAAAACCACCACTCAAATCCACATCTCCAAACACTCTTTATTTCATCTCACTTCAAAAGACAAAACTAAATCCAAACACACCAAATGAAGAACCAAACCATTTAAGAAAAAAGATCCTTAAACAACAACAAGATAAGGTACATCATAATCCCATAATTAATCTTGAACAGATTCCCAATCTTGAAAACCAAACAATCCTTAAATTTGAGGAAATTAGTGTAGTTAGTGATTCGGTATAGAATTCGGGTTTATGGGATCAGTTAAATAGCTAGGCTAATCAGTATGGTTTACAGAGTAAAGATAATGACGGTGATGATGATTTAGAGCTGTTGCTAATGATCTAAAAACAGCATCGATGTGATGGTTTACGGAGTGAAGATAATGATGGTGATGATGATTTAGAGCTACTGATGATCTGAAAACAACATCAACGTGATGGTTTACTTAGTTCCATTGATTTATTGAATATTTATTTTATTAAATTTAGTGATTTAGAGCTACTGCTGATGATGATGGTGATGGTTTACGGAGTGAAGATAAGGATGGATGGAATTTTCGAGAATTGGGATTTTTTCTTTTATAAGAAAAATGAAAAGAAAAACATGTTTAATTTGATAAAATGATTTATTTAATATGATAAAATGATTTATTTAATGTTTAATTTGAAAAAAAAAATGTTTAATTACCTAAGTAACAATTGTCTAAGTTATATAAACGTTGGGCAACCTTGTTAATAAACCCGTGAACATGAGTAACCTGGATGAACAAAATGAAACTCTAGTTACTTAGGCCAAATGTTTTGGAAACTTGAGTAACCTGTTTGTGTATTAACCCTATCTTTTTATCATGAAAATCACAGTCTTTAATTAGATGGTTAAAACTCCCACACACAAAATAAGCTTTTGGAGTAAACTGAAATCCAACTCCTAATTTCTTAGACATTGGTGTATTCCAGTTAGTACTGTTATTCCTAAGATTTTGACTAATTTTCCTAGGTTGATCAGCTTGCTTAGGTTTTTGAACATTAGCTGATTCTAACACCTTTTCCAAAGTCTCATCCTCATCACAATCAGAAACTCAATCTTTAATTATTGGGGCACCAGAGGTTTTCTTAATCTCATTAGAGGAATTTTCACTAACACTCTTATTAACCTTAACTCCATATCCTTCAAATTCAGGCTGTTTAAACTCCTCAAGACCAGAGTTTGACAAATCAATAGTAGGGGGTGCAAATAAGCCTGTAGGTGGAGGTGGAACAACATTATACCCCATACCTTTTCTATTGTTATCAGGTATTTGGCTTCCAATCAATTTATCCAAACTCTGTATGCATTTTAAAATGTCAATTTTAAACTGATTGCTCTCCTTTTTCTTTCTTAAAGTCTTTCTTTCTGAATCTTAAGAGATTAATTTTGAATCATTAAATAGGCATCTCTTTAAGTACAAACAATTTGATCACAAAGATACCCTCATTTTTCTTGTAGAGACTAGATTGTTCCTTCCACGGAAGCATAAACCTTCTTTTATAGCTTGGCTAAATCAAATTCAGACCTTATTAAACTTATTCTTAAATTTCTATACTGAGACTTAAGCTCTTCAATGCTTTTAAGACAAGTTTATTAGTGCAAGATTTGTTATATGTGTACCTCTGAATATGAGAATACCATAAGTGCAAAGTTGTAGGGTTTTTCTCTTCTGTCATAAAGCTCAATCAATTCCAACTCATTTCTATAGCTAACATAGCTTTGGAAGAAGATTCTTCCACATTCACAGTTCTCCTTGAGTTGTCTTGATTTCTGCTCCTATTTTCTTGACTCCTAGGATTTCTGCACTCTCTCGCAAAATGTCCCATCTTATGACAATTGAAGCATTCTACCTTTGTCTTGTCATAACCAGCAGTATCACTTCCATTGATGATAATCTTCTTTCTAGTTCTCTGATAAAACTTTCTTGCTTTCATACTTAGTAATGCCAATTGCCACTTCAAATCCATTTCTTCAAGATCATCTTCATGGATTTGCTCTAGGTCTTCATGAACAACCTGAGACCCATTTGGTTGATTGGCCAGAAAAGCATAGATTGTGGCATCACTAAGTCTAGCAGTATTATCTGTAGAACTAGCAGTACTAAGTGAAGAGCTAGCAGTATTAACAAGAACATTAGATGTATTAACACCATTTGTACTACTAGGAGTTGAAACAAAGGCCACATTCTGTGAATTTGAATTTGAGCTTGAGGTTACACTTCTTTTGACCTCTTGTTCAACAATCTTAAAATTGTTGTAGAGATCATCAAAAACTTAATTGGAGCCATAGATCGGTTTGTTCCTTCAGACCACAACATGCATGCTCTATTCAGAAGGAAGGCTTCTCAAGAATTTAAAGTTTAGATCTTCTTGAGAGATGTTTTCACCTAATATGGCTAACTGGCTTTCAATTTTCTGAAGCCGGGTAAAGATAGAGTTAAGTGACTCTGAGCTAGAAGCATTGAAATTTTCATACATCTGCTTCAGGAGTGTCTTTTGAGTCTTCTTGGTGGCTTCATTACCACCAAATCTTGCTTCTATGGCTTCAAACATGGTCTTGGCATCCTTGTATTGATTAAAAGTGAGTAGATGCTCACTTGGAAGTGTCATCATCAAAATACTTCGGGCTTTAAGATCATTCTTGATTCGTAGTTTTATATACCTAAAATATATATATAAAATATAACCTTAAGAGAAATTAAGAAAATTACCAAGTTACCCTTGATAAAATTCACTCTCAAAAATATATATATTATATAATTTATAATACGTATATTAAACCGGGTAAGTATGATCACCCGGGTCGTTATCCCCAACGACTAGTGAAATTGAAACCTAAGTAAAATAAGTAAAAAGAAAATTTTAGAAAAAGAAATTACTATTTTTGGCTTTTTAGATTAAAAGATATGATTTTTCTAAAATTTGAACTAATTAAAAACTATAAAAATAATAAAACTCTTAAAAATAAAGTCCTAAAAATTTTGTAAAAATTACACTAATTAAAGAAATTGTGTAGAAATTTTCTAAAAATAAAAGCCCTAATTTTTATCTTTTTATAAAAGTTTAATTAAACTAATTAAAACTAACCCTAATTATTAATTAAATCTAAATAAACTAATTAAAAACTACTTAGGGACTAACTGTGTAAAAGACTTAAGGACTAACGGGACTAAAACTCTTAACAGGCAAGGATTTACTAAGAAACAACTAAAACAGAAAAATTACAAGAATGGTCCCTGAGTTCCTACCCCGACAACAAACTAAGTCCAAATAAGCCTTAAAATAAGATGAGAACTAAAAGTGCTTTTTAGGAAAAACTTAAAAGAGAGAAGTTGTAGAACAGCTTGAGGAGAACAACTTTAATGAAAGGACTTATACCTAAAAGCCACAATTAAGCTCAATAAGAGCTTATTTGTCAGCTGACCTCAGAAAGTGGGGTTTAACCCTTGGTTTTAGAAAATAAGCTATAAAAAACTCAACACTAGTTCAAAATGTAAAAGGAAAGAAGTTCTAATGAGCTTATGATGTGCTTAACCTAAAAATGAAAAGATAATAGAGCTTAAGGTACTTTTAAACTACTGAAAATGAGGAGGAAACAAGCAAACTCATAAATTAAGCAAAATAGCACAAAATCCAAATAAGCTAAAGACCTTAAAAAGCTACACTGGACTCTAAAACTTTAAGGACTTATTAAACTACTTATAATCTATCTATATAAGCTATAAAATCTAGACTCATAAGCTAAATTAACAAATTAAGATTCTACTTAAGTTCCTACTGTTTTTGGTTTTTTATGTTTTTGAAAGACTTTTGACAGCAAAAATAAGCTAGGTAAATAAGCTAGAAAATGAAATTTAAGTCCTAATCTATATTAAGCTATAACTAAACTATAAGATGCTAAAAGATAAGCTATTAAATCCTACAATTACTGGCTTAAATTGAGATTTGAATATCAGCAGTACTAACTTAACTTAGTACTGCTGATGCAAAGATTTTTTTTATCAGCTGAATAAGCTAAGAAAATAAGCAGTAAAATGAAAACTAAAACCTAAACTGTATTAAGCTATATCTAGATTACTTCTAACTTGAATTTAAACAACCTAACTCCTACTTCTACTTAACTAAAAATTAATCCAAAGGTAGCAGTACTAACTTGGTACAGCAGTACTAACTTGTTAGTTAGTACTGGTGCACTTTGCACAAATGCAAACCAAGAGTGCAGGTTTCCTAAGGGAAATCCTGCACTAAGACACACTCAAATAGAGTGTATAAACAAAGTTCAAGCAAGATTTAAGTCTTAGAGGGCTTAGATCAACAATTGCACAAGTGAAATTTAAAGGAAAATTCCCCTGGTGCTAGAACAAAGGTAGTAAGCCATATTTTTTTGAAATTTTGAAACCTAACTTATAAAATCTAAATGAAAACTAATCTTAAATGAAAACTCAGCTGACTCAAGCAAATTGCACAATTAGTTTTGACTTTTAGAGGTCAAACACACTTATGCCAAACACTCCTTTAAGACTATGACAGGTTGAGAAAAGCTCTTTAAGAGAAATCTAATAAACAAATACTGAATACCAGATAAAAACTAGCTTAAAACAAACTTAATTAACAAAACTTAACAACTAAATAAGCAACAACCTAAGACTTAAGATATTTTACTATATTTTTGGTTTTTTAGAGGTTTTTAAGACAAATATATGAAAGTCTAAGATCTAAACTAAGAAAACTAAAAACAGACAAACAACTATGATTATTAAGCTAAATTATACTAAAATAAGCACTAATAAGCAAAGAGAATAAGCAAATAAGCAGATCTAAGTTTAGAAAGCTATAAAACTAATATTTAAAGCAAGACATTAAAAGAAAACTTACAATTCACCTCTAGCTAAACAAGAGGTACCAATTAAGGCAGCTACAAGCTCCCTAGCTTATTAATAAGCTAGGGTATAAGTCCTTGGGATCTCTTCCAAGTTAAGATCCCCTTCCAAAAGCTCTAATCCAATAAGATCCATGTAAGTTAAACTGATTTAAGGTTTAGGTAAGATTAATACTGAATTCAATAAGCTCTATTTCAGCTTATAGACTGAAAGAGCTTTAAATGAGCTTATTAGCTTATTGAGACAAATTGGCTATTTAAGAGAGCTTATGACTTTAAATGAGAGCTTAAAAATGAGATTTAAAATACTAAAATCTGAATTTCATTAATTAAAGAAACTGATTACATTACTTAAAAAAAGAAAAATTACATTTAAGAAAAATACGAATTTAAGCTAGACTAAAATTACTAAAAACCTAGATAGTGTGTGTGTGAGAAGTGTGCTCTATTTATAGCCTTTTGGAGAAGATTCTAGCCCTCTTGCCTTGCTTTCCAATCCTTCAATCTCTGCCATTCATTTCTCAATCATTTGAGCTTCAATTGTAGCCGTTTGATCAAATTGTGCACTCAAGGATTGCCAAGCTGTCATTCCTTGATGTGACAGCTTGTGCTTCCTTTGTGAGTGAGTTTAGTGCAAAAACCCACATATATTTGTGCTTTCACCATGGCTAACGTGGCTTGAGCTTGATCTTGAGCTAATGAATCCCTTGGAAAGACTGATTTGACCCTTGCCTTGCACTTATGAGCTCCTTAATTGTCTTTCTTGACCCTTAATTCCAAAAAACCCTTTGATTTAATGTGAATGGTAACTTTGGGACGATGGGTGAATAGTATCTCATTTTGGCGCCCAATGTTTTAACTGAATCGGGGTAAATTCAGTTGGAGTTTGGGAAAATTGCAAATCTAGCCCCTCTCTTTCTTAAGTTATAAACAACTTTCGGAATTTGCAAAACTAACCCTTGTGGTTGTTATAGAAAGAGAAGTGGGCTAGGATTTGGGCTTGTTGACTTTAGTTGACCATGATTTGGCTGAGGCTTGACTTTTCTGGCTTCGGCTTTGATTCTTTGGCTTCTTTTTGTACTCTTCTGATTCTCGTGTCCGTGCTTGCTTGCTTTTGATTGTTTTCTTGTGATTTTTGACTTATCCGTACATGCACACACAAAACACAAATACAAGCAAGTTTTGTGTATTCCGGCGAATTTTAGGTATTATTGGCAAAAAAAATTTCTAAAAACTTGTAATAGATTTAAACATTCACTATAAGTGATCAAAACAAGTTTATGGTGTGTTTTAGGTACTTTTGGTAAGTTTGACCACTATTGATCGCCGTTGACCATGGTTGACCTATTTGTTTGACCTAGTTACATAAATCGGCAAGGTTGGTGGCCTTGTAGCACATATGCGGCGATTAATCGGCCTTGTAGGCCTTGTAGACCTTGTTTTGCAACACTGGGTAAAAGTTTAAGGTTATTTTAGTAACTTTCCGCATAGGTTGATGGTGCGTTTTGTAACTTGTTTTTTTTTCTTTTTTTACCTCGATAGTGGTGAGTTTTTTTAATAATTCAAAAGGACGACTCCGTAGGTGATACTGGTAAATGTTTAATAGTAATAATAATGTATTTAGACGTTGTGAACGTGTAAGAAGCTCATAATGTATCACATCCCCATCGATATCATAATACGGAGGAAGTGTGAGGGTTCGTTTATTTTGTAAGTGTGTTTTGTAACTTCTTGTGACGTCGTCTCCACACACTGAAAAGTCACACTTTGCCTCCAAAAATTCACTTTCTAGGCATATTTGGTGAAGGCGTAAGGATGAGAGTCGCCAGCTTGAAAAGTTGTGTTTTTGTCCAGTTTCTTCCTGAATCGAGCTCAAGTCACATTCTTTTCTTTTAAGTGCTTCCAAAATGCTAATTACACAATAAGAAAGGATTTAGTGCAACAAAATAAAGTATTTGCATGATTTTGGGGGTTAAATGACCTCGAAAAAGTGCATACAATGACACCTCATCATATTCACTAAATAGTGAAATGATTTGATCACTTGTAATGGATCATATAACAAGTATAATGATTAAAGGATGTATGAAAGAAAATAAATATTCAAAAGAAATGTGGGGAAGGGATTGTGCAAATGATAAAATTTGGTTCCTATTTATAGGCGAATTTTTCGAATTCAAATTCTGTCAGCACTTGTCAGCTCCACGGATCTACCAAACCCGGGATCCGTCTTCCTTTATGGTGGATCCATAGGTGACCATTAGCCGATTTTTTGTCATTTAGTGGTTAACAACAAATCTTCACAAAATATTTTAATTTTAATTAAAAATCTGATTTATTAGATTCTTCTAGATAAAAAAAAATTTAACAGTAAAAAGGAAAGATTTTCTAGAATTGAAAAGATATAGAAATATTATTTTCAATTATGGTTAATTATATTTTGTCTTATTAATTAATATAACTAGTTGATTATTAATCATGTGTTTATTTGAAATCATTTAATTGGTAGTGGTTTATACAAATGATTAAATTAGTATGCAAGACAAATATTTTATTTGATCATTAACTACGCTTTATAATGCCATATTTATACCTTAGGTGATTTGACGTAGGCAAGTAAACTTACGACTAAATAACTTGTTTACATAAACTTTTACGTAGTATGCCATTCTATTTATTATTATCAAAACTTGAAGATCATTAAATATAAATATCGTTTTTACATGAATATTTATGTTAACAAACTTGAAGATTATCAAGTTTACAAGCGAACTCTTGTAGACACACTGATAAGACCAACTGACTATTATGAGTTCGACAAAGTAGTAAATGAAAATAATAACATTACAATAAAAGCATTAGCATTTACTACAACAAACGTTCCTTTTTTATAGTGATACAAGGATGTCTTCAAGTGGGGTAATTGGAGATGTGTCAATAATCTAGTGGAGAAGTACATAAACACCTATTGCACGTCCATTCTTAAAAATACTTCGCACATACTTTAGTGAACAGTTATGCCAACTGTTTACTGTACTTTCATCAACTTGTACTAGGTGGTACATTAATTCGGTAGAACTTTTGTCCCGTCATTTTACTTTATCGAATTGTCCCGCCTAAACACTAAGAGATATGAGCTTTTCTCAGTTTAATGTTTCAAAGAGTAGAAAGATCATCAGAGGTATTATCACCCTGGACTCTCTTCAAACCAACAATGTATTCATAATACATATTAGTTAATATCTATCTTAGCTGATGAGTATAACTTCAAATAATCTTAGACTTCCTTGACGATTTCTTTAACTTGAACACTATGAGGTTTTTCGCTAAATCTATGCTTCAGCGAGTCTTCATTTACACACTGATTAAATGAGTGAGTCTTTTGACATAGCATAATTTTTGTTTAAATCATAGATAGAGATAATTGGACACTCAATTAGCCCAACATATTATGATCTTGGAACTTCAAACTTTCAAAGACTTTTATGATTTTCATTATTTGAATCTGGAATACAAAATGTTGGTCACACTCTTCTTTTGTATGTTAAAGGCAACAAACATATTATTAAACAAATTTCACCAGTATAGATAAGACTACGAATAATCCGTCGGATATAAAATAGCTGATTGAAAGATAAGGGAAATTGATATTGATTAGATTGATTGCTTCACTATTATTGATAACAATCGACCTATATATAAGATACAAAGGAACCTTCTAGACAAACTGGGCTCGGGCGAATGGGCCGATTACACTGAATATACAATATAATATGTACTCTAATACTCCCCCGCAGTTGGAGCGGGAGATTTGGAAACGCTCAAACTGGATCTGAAATCAGCAAACAACGGGTATGGGAGTCCTTTTGTGAAGATTTCTGCATACTGAAATCGAGAAGGGTCATGAAGAACTTGAACATGACCTGCTGCTACTTTGTCACAAACAAAATGAAGGTCAATCTCTATATGTTTGGTGCGCTGATTTTGCACCGGGTTTGCAGACATGTATACGACACTAACATTATCAGAGTAGACCAAGGTTGCTGTGGAAAGAGGGTTATTGAGCTCACGAAGAAGGTTATGAACCCAAGATGTCTCAGCTACAGCATTCACAACCCCGCGGTATTCAGCCTCAGCACTAGAATGAGACAATGTGTCCTAGCGTTTGGAAGACCACGTCAGGAGGTTGTCACTAAGAAAAACACAGTATCTAGAAGTAGACCGGCGTGTAGCCAGATAACCTGACCAGTCAGCATCAGAGTAGGCAATAAGCTGTGATGTAGTAGACTAAAATAGTTGTAATCCAAGATCAGTGGTTCCTCAAAGATAACGTAGAACGCGTTTCATAGCATTAAGGTGTGGCTCTCGAGGATCATGCATGTAAAGACAGAACTGTTGAACTGCATATGACAAATCGGGTCGGGTAAAGGTGAGGTACTGAAGTGCTCCGGCAAGGCTGCGATATAGAGTAGGATCATTGACTGGTGATCTTTCAGGTCCAAGCTTCTTTTCGGTGTCAACTAGGATCCTGTAAGGGTTACAATTAAGCATATGTGCCCGCTCAAGAATCCTGGTAGCATATTTCGTGTAAGACAAGAATATGCGAGTGGAAATACGCGTAGCAGATATACCGATAAAATAATTTAGTGGGCCAAGGTCTATCATAGCAAATTATGCATGTAGCGAAGAGATGATACGTTGCATGAGCGAAGTAGAAGAAGCTGTAAGAATGATATCATCCACATATAGTAGTAAGTAAGCTGTGTCTGGCCCTTTATGAAAGATGAAAAGAGACGAGTCGGTTTTGCTATGATGGAAACCAGCTCGAATAGCATAGCTGGAAAATCGCTGAAACCAAGTTCGGGAGGCCTGCTTAAGGCCATAAAGCGACTTCTACAGAAGGCAAACATAATCCGAATGAGCTGAATCAGTAAATCCTGATGGTTGGTGCATGTAAACCGTCTCTGTAAGATGGCCATGAAGAAATGCACTCTTCGCGTCTAACTGATGAATATGCCATTTTTGAGAAACTGCAAGGCTAAAAATAGTCCGTATGGCAGCAGGTTTGACAACAGGGCTAAATGTCATCGTAGTCGATGCCTTGTTGTTGACTACGACCATTTGCAGCTATTCGGGCTTTGTATTGACTTAAGGACTCGTCCGCATTATATTTGTGTTTATACAGCCACATGGAGCGGACAATGTTGACATTTGGTGGGCGAGGAACAAGTACCCAAGTGTTATTGTCGATGAGAGCTTTATATTCGTCACACATAGCTTGTTTCTAGTTAGGATCTTGCAAGGCATGAAATGGAGACTTTGGGATAGGGGAAGAGGTGGTAACATGAAAGTTATATTTGGGGTTAGCTTTTACAGTTCTGACTTTAGAACGTGTGACTATAAGGTGTTACGAGGTGGGTGGTAGTGGTGGCGGCGGGATGATTGGTGGTGTCGGTGTTGTTTGTGGTGATGGTGTTGATAGCGGAGTTGGAGGTATTGTTTGTGGGGTTGTTTGTGGGTTTGTTGTTT
>BQNB010035980.1:6514-50460 GCA_026074375.1 Tanacetum coccineum | reverse complement strand
TAATGCAGCACGTAATGTAAGCACATAAGCAAGTAAGCAAGTAGTGTGTATGCATTTTGAAAGAAAGAAAAAAAAAGTTTGTTGTGATGCAATGTTTGTGAAAACGGTTATAGTCTAGGGTAAAATATGCAACCTAGTTCTCTATAACCAGTGCTCTGATACCAATCTGTAACACCCCCAAAAATCATATATAACGCAGCGGAATACCACTTGGGGTGCTACTTCATAATACGCAACACCAGATACAAGAGAACGACCTCTAGGTGTCGTTTGAAAAATAACATTTGTTGATTTAATAAAAATCTGAATTTAATATAACATTTGTCCCATAATTGCATCACAATGAAAAGCTTGTATGTATAGACTCCAATGCACTTCAAGAAATCCGAGCATATAATTTACCTGAGAAAAACATGCTTAAAAGTGTCAACATTAAAGTTGGTGAGTTCATAGATTAGTTTAAATATGAATGTAAGTTTCAACAAATATATTTATCCACTGTGTCATCACAGTACCATGTAAAATGTTTATAAAATATGCACGACCCATTTTATGTCACCAAAAGTACCAATATTATCCCAAAGATTTTATAAAGAATGCATGGTTAATTTAATGTCACCCAAAAGTACCAATCTTATCCCAAAGATTTTTATAAATAATGCATGACAAATTTAATGTCACCAAAAATGTATCCCTGGCACCTCGTGCCTATCGATTTCCTAAAAATAATATATACAAGGTAGGACCGCAAGAATTTTCCCTGTGATAATGCAACACATGCAGATCTCACAAAAATAGATTACATGTACGCTAAGCTCATGACACTGAAGCTCGACGATCTTTCTTGCAATTAAACTATATATTGCAATTTCTGCCTTGCCAAGTGATATGCTAATCAACCTCAACGGGGATTATCCGATCCACAAATAGAACATTTTCATCAACATTCCGCGCTCACCCTCCAAGTGATTACTGTTCATAGACACTGTGACGTAGACTTGTTGTATGTACCCGATTCGGGCAGTGATACAAATAATGTGTTCCCAATCATGGGTGTTCCATCTGTAACACCCGGCATGAATCTTGTTGCCCCGCAGGCGCCAAACAAATCGTAGATCCCCGAAAATCAATTCAGATGTAAGAGTATGCATTCGTGACCAAAAAAAAATCAAATAATGTATCCCCCCCATTTTAGTTTTTTTTAGCTATGCAAATAAGTATGTAAACCAATTTGAAATCAAACCATGTAAATGTGTTTGTAATGAATTGCAAAATCAAGTATGTAAACCAAGTGTGTAGAATAGTATGTAAAAGATATTGTAAACGAATATGTAAACAAGTTATTGAGCATGTATTCTCCCTCGAGATTTGTAAAGTAAATGTAAAATCAAGGAAAGAGGGCTATAAACTCACATCGAAGTTAAAAACCACATTGGCGAATGTACACATTGAGTACAAGACGAAACGGAAACTGAAACGGCTCGACCAAGAAGTTGCAACTAGTCTTAACGGCTAAGTCTCACTAGCCTAGGATAACTCATTTTTTGGGTTTTCCCGATGAAATGTTGTGTCGACGCGACACTTAGAAAGATTTAATTTCCAGATTGTAATGGTTTGGTGTTGGTTAAATAAATAATTTGAAAATATACGCAAAGCGTGTAATAATTACATCGTTATATACTATCCTTATGAAACCAAACGCAAACCATACGCACCCTTGACTAGTTTTATAAACCAAACGCAGCCATGGTGTGTTTCTGTAAAACCAAACACCCCGAATGGGTTATAAAACCAGCAGCCAAACACACCCTTTTTGGTGGTGGCGTCGCGACTGTGACATGGAGGTGGAGATGGTGAGGTGGTGCGGCTGTGGTGAAAATGGCGGTGGAGGCGCGTGGTATAGTGGATCGGTTAGATCCGGTGAAGAGGAGTATCTTTGAGGTTGGTCGGAGAACCCGCCGGAAAGTTATTCCGGCGGCCGGAGGTGGTGGCGGCGGTGGTTCCGGTGGCCGGATATTGTGGGAGAGAGAGAGTGAGGAAGATGAGTATGTGTGTGTAGATTTTTGTAATGAAATGAAAATTAAATGTGTAATTTTTATATATATATAAAAACTATAAGGAAAAGTGACATGATATTAATAGATGGGGGTAAAAAGTGTAACATTTTTAACATACTTTTTGATAGAAGCGGTTCGGGACTCGTTTGAACGACTTTCAAATCTCGAAACTTGCGCCATTGTTTTTCGAATCATTTTTCTGATAAAAATGAGTATTCACTTGATAATATTTCATAAATATTTTTATAACCTTTAAAATAAATATCTGTTATTTATTTTGTGACTCAGTTAAAATAAAAATAAATTTTAACTCGGATATTCGCGTTATCAACAACGCTTAAATAAGTAAAATATTAAATACTTTTATTTAATGTTCTTATTAAATAAATAGTAATCATCAAAAATAAATTTAATTATTTTTGTGTATCGGTACCCGTTGTGTGCAGTTTTCAAAACTTTGCGAGGCTGTTTTAGCCCTCTTCTGCTTGTTTTCAAGTCTCGGGTAAAACTAAAAAGTTGTCTGAAATATCGTTGTTACAATCAAATTGCTTTGGACGTCCGAAAATGAAAACGGATTTAGTGTTCGTTTTTTATTAATAATTCAAACTATGAAATAATAAATATCATTTTCGTTTCCGAATCCAATAATAAAATTAATCTTTTTATAATCAAGGTGTGTAATAATAAATATGATTATTATTGAAATATGTTTCCGAAAATTTTTCTCATTCCGCGGTAATCGTTTTTAATGAGACAACAAAGGATCAAAATGTCAAAAAGTCAAGTCAACTTCGAAAAAAATCAAAGAATTAAGATAGTCCTATTAAAATTCCCAAAAATTCGTTCGGATGTTACAATTTGTGATTGGAAAAAGTTGGTTTCTTCAGAGGTAGATACTATTCTAGGAGCTTCATCTTCATCAACGACCATTGTTGTCGATGAAGGAGTGTCTTTATTATTGAGAGTATGAGGTGCAGCGGAATCAGTGGACACTTATGGGTTTCTATTCTCATAGTATTCCTCATAACGTGAACCAAACAAATCATCCAAATCCTCTTTTGACGGTGTTGGTGTTGATTCGTCTGATAAATCTTGAAAATTCGAGCGGTTTATACCGAGTTCTAAATTGTTGCATTCAGAAGTCAATGTCGTTAACTCATCAAACTTGACCTGAATTGTCTCCATGATCTTCCTTGTTATGCGATTGTATATACGAAATCCTCGCGAAGATTTAGAATATCCGATAAAAATCCTAATGTCTGCCTTCGGCTTGAGCTTGTCAAGATCATCTCTATCATTTGTAGGATAACACAACGAAACGAATACATGAAAATATTAGACGTTTGGTTTTCTGTTCTTGATTAGCTCGTAAGGTGTTTTGTTGTAACTGGTGTGCACTAACAAACGATTTTGTGTGAAACATGTAGTTACAACAACTTCAGCCCATAAGAATTTTGGTGCTTTTGAAAAAATTAGCATTGTTCTCGCAGCCTCTACAAGAGTTCTATTTCTCTTTTCTACAACACCATTTTGTTGAGGAGTTCTGGCGATTGATGTTTGGTGCGTGATGTCAATCTTTTTATAATGAGACCTCAACTTATCGTTCTTAAATTTCGTGCTGTTATCGATTTGAATAACTTGAATTAGGTAAAATTATACACAATTATATCCCAAAATCTAAAACAATATTAGTTAAAATTCTAAACTCTGTCGCAACATCGAGTTTAAAAACCTAATTGTACATTTGTACGAAACACCAATCTTTTATATTCTAAAGCATGCTCATCATCTTATGCTTGTTATTTTATGTTTGTTTATGCTATTAAGAGCTTAATGACCCACATATCTATGAGCACAAACAAATATGCATGTTATTATTTTTTATTTTTTTAACGGCAATTTTTCTATCTCACAAATATATATTTCATACATGTCTCTAACGAGGCTTGAACTCATAACTTTTCAGTTATTAGGGCACTCACTTATCACTGGACCAAAATCCAAATGACAACGTGTATGTTATTTTCTTCACCAATAAACAATTTTTAAATTTAAAAGTTCGTATTTGTATTGCTACATATCGTTTATCGTCTACATCGCTACTGAGCACGCACCATGTCGCACCCACTCTCATTTAATTTGCTCACATGCTACTTGTTAAATGTGCCATGAATTTAAACATCGATTAATAAATGGCCACTACCGTAGCCATGGTTCAAACTTCAAAGCATCAATTCAATTTCAACTACTACTGAACTACCCAAATATTTATTTCCTTCAATTCATTTTTGTGTGGGGACATGAGGCTGTGTGTCACAGCCATGATTTGACCAGCATATATAGTGGGGCCCCTGATAAATGATAATAACAATAACTGCTAACCAATCAGACTGTGACACACAGCCTGTGTCCACACCTTAACATGTGCCCCTGGAGCACATGTTAGAAAAACCCATATATATTATATATCCAACCACATTGTTTCGAAGATTGTTATGCATAGCTATAAGTGTGCTATTTCATGATAACCCATAAATTCTCGTTGATAATAAAGAAAAACTACATTGGGTCTTTATTTGCTGTACTTTGACAACTCACGCCCAACGATATTACTCGTTGTAGGATGAAGTAACTCTGTAACTCTAATATGGGTAGATGAGTGAGCATATTATGAAAAGGAAAAAGATCCTCTAAAGTTCATTTGAACTTTAGAGGTAAAGTTCTCTCACATAGATAATACCGGAGCCTAATGCGGGACCCGGTTTTCTTTATCTTGTGATGGAACTTTACCTTTAAAGTTCAAATGAACTTTATAGGATCCTTATCCTTATGAAAATGAGGTAAAAATAGTGCAATGCATAAAAAGTTTAAAAGGTTATCAGAATGTGACATTCCATTATTCTTTACTTTAAAAGTCCGAAGTATTCTTTGAAACTAATGAACAAACTTTTTATGATGAACAATTTTAATTTGTTGGCGTTTTTCAGATTAAGTTATGTGTTACACAAAGATTTAACAAGTACAAAGCTAATCGTAGTATTACTAATACTATATATATATACAAAAGGCAGAATACCCGACCCGGAAAAATTTAATGCGACCCGCCCTTGACCCGGCCCCACCCCTTTAATGAGGTTTTTTTTTTTTTTTTTTTTTTTTTTTTTTTTTTTTTCTTTACATTGCTTTTTTTTTAACCTTTTTTTTTTTTCAAACCTTTTTAAAAATGAAAACTTAAACTTTTTTTTTCTCGAATACCCTCTCGCAGCGGTTTTGAAGTCATCGGTGTGTTTTTTTATGAATAAACCTTTAAGTTTCCTCAGACCTCGCGCTCCGCTAATCGTCCCGTTCCTTTTTTTTTCTAAAAAAATTTTTAAAATAAAATTTTCCTTTTTCTTTTCTCGAAATACCCTCTCGCACTGTCGGAGCCATCGGTCTGTTTTTTTATGAATATTTTTTTCTTAACAGTTAGTTTTTTTTTATTAACCATTTTTTTTCTTTTTTTTTTCCTCTAAAATTTTTAAAAAGAAACTTTATTTCCTCAAAAAAATATTAAGATAAAATTATCCTTTTATTATTAACCGGTGCATTAATATGCCGGCTCAACCCTACCCGGTCCGATCGGTTTTTTTTTTCTTTAGAAAAAAAAAATTTGTTTTCTTTTTTTAAATACTCTCTCGCAACTTTTTTTATCATCGTCTTTTTTTTTTTTAATGAATTCCCGAACATTTAAAAAAAAAAATTTTATATTGTTTTTTGCTTTTTTTCCAAATATTCACTTCACACTTTCTTAGTTTATCGGTTATTGTCGTCGACCCACCCAGTCCCCCCAGACCCATTCCCTTTTTTTATTTACTGAAATAGCCCCTCAAATAATTTAACTACATATACCCCCGTCGAACTATGAGTTAAATTACGAAAAACTGCCCTCATTTTAATATTTTTTTATAAAAACCATTTCCCCACATAGAGCTCCGATCCGTTAGTTTTATTTTTTTAGAATGCAACCAAAACAGTGGCTTTAAATCGGTTCGTTGCTTAACGAACCATTTAATTTTTTTTTTTTTTTACAAAAACATACTTTCTAACACGTCCAACCGAAAACACCGGCCACCAAACATCCCGCAGCAGAGCGCGGGTGACCTAACTTGTTGATGAACAAGTTTTGTTTTAATGAACAATTTTTTTCCAAATATTTTGTAAATTATTTCATGAACAACGTTGAACTTCTTTCTCTTCTTACAAAAATATTATATCCAAGAACGCAAAATCACTATTCGAGTATTGTAGGGGGTTAGAAATGAAGACGCCGTAATGATGGATGTTAGCGGTAAACCGTGTAAGAAAATGTGGATAACATAATTCATACTGACGTTAATAAACGATTTTATAGGGTCAGACACAATAACGCAAAACTTTACTTTTACGTATTTATCGTAAAATAAATAAATGATGTAATTAAGTGAAGGGAGATTAGGCTTAACGAGTTGGACCATTTAAGAAATATTTGGCTTAAATAAAGTATCAAATGACAAGGCTATTTGGGCCTTTGGATTCAGTCTAACATCTTATGAGTGTGTCAGGCTGAGCTTGATTCAATTACTTATTTATTAAGATAAGTATTTTATGAGATAATATTAAATATTTTAAATATAGCAATTATTCTTAAATATAGAGTTTATCATATATTTAAATTAGTTAATTATCTTATAAGGGACCTATAAATGCAAAGGTAAAATTATGATTTTTGTTAATTCTCCTTTACCTAATTTTCGGCACCATCTCCTTCTCTATCGTTGGCTCGCCGTAGCGGGTACGGGGCTTGTCGGGAGGGCTGGTTGGAGCTGCCGGGTGTTGCGGGTTATGGTGTGGGGGGTAATGAGAGCGGGAGCAAGGGTCAGTATGTGGTGGGACGTCGAAATCATGCATACCGATTAGCTCCTTCACTTATCTGTCATCATAGCTCGCCCCTCTATCTAATCTCGCTCTCTCCGACAAATATCTTATCACATCTATATTCAATTCCTTCCCCTCTACTCAATCATAAAACATCTGTCCTTGGTTCCTGGCACCGATAACCAAACACACACAAAAAAAAAACACAAAAGTTGTCTTTTGGATATAGGAAGATGAGTTTGTAGCCAGCAGCTGTTTAACTAGATACAAAATCTAGCACGCTCTCCAAGTTCTCGGGGGGGTGGGAACGTTAGTGTCACTTACCGTGAAATGATCTTACTCTTAGATCCTAGAGTTTGCGTTGATCTCCTACGCAAACAAAGATGCGCAATTAATTGTTATTTTTTTTATTAGTCATAAAGCTCTTTTATAGGTTATGCTTTCGCTGCAATTTATGATTGTTTATTTTAGTTGTTAAAATAATTTCATAAATATAACCCTGGTCTTTAATCAGTGGTATTAGATCCGTTTATACGTGGTTATGACTATCTCGCTTATAAAAATATGTATTTGGTTTGATAAATTTGTCAGATCTGTTCAGATCTGGTGACGGATATGTTAATTTGGTGTATACATGACTATAATAGTAAAAAGGATATTAAATATCATATTTAAATTCAAATATTGGCTTGTTAAATTTCTTCTTTTAATTTTTGCATATATCATGAGCAACATCATGCAAAATTGATTATGAGCAAGTCATTGATAGGGTTTAATAACTGTTATTGATGTTGTGTATAACATGTTATGCTCTTAGCCATTTTTCATGATTATTGCCTTAATTAGTTATTTAGGCAATTTCAATATTCACATGTTTTTGGCGTTTTGGGATCGGCCACTGAGACGAGTTAAGTTGTATTCAGTTATGTATTGTATTTATTTCAACTGTAAGTATTAGAAAAGTTGCACTTTTCAATTTTATAAATGTAGCAAGACGGAGATAAAGATTTGATGCATAAAGCTAAGTGTTGGTGTTCTAGGACAATAAAGACACATGCTTATGCTCCATATAATAATATACGAGGATCTCCAGTTTAGTGGGAGCATTGGAATGTCTCTAGATTACCATTATATCCACGTTGGCTCATGGATACATTTATATGATTTTGGGCTAGGCTATACATATTATTATTTTCATGCTTGTTTTTATTTTTATTGCTTTAATTTGGTTTTTGCATGCTTGATAAACACTATTTTGGGTTTATGGTTAGAATCGGTTTTAAGAATTAAACACCAAATTGATTTAAAAGAGTTTAAATCGGTTAAAATATTTTAACAAGATTCCATGATAAGTAATATGCATGTATTGCTTATGACATTATTTTAATTTATAAGTTACCTATGAAAATTTAGTTACGCGATCTGATTGTGACAAGGACATCCTTCCCAGCTTTGTGTTTGGTCTGACCTGAGCAATTTTGGGACAAAAACGGATCATTAGGAAAGGTCGGAACACCTTTGACTTTCCCCCATCGTTTATACATCTAGAGATGGGGGAGTAGGCGGCTGCTGAGGAGTATGGTGTGTGAAATGTCGTGGACCTGAGTCGGAAAAAGACGAAGACCAAACGTGCCATGAATAATCAATATCTTAAGTCCTATAAAATCTATGAACTGTATAGTTGATACAACTGGTAATCATTACCTATCGATTTTCTAACAGTGTCATCGTGATCAATTCTATGATGTCTAGGTTAATATGGATCATAGACTTTACCTAATTAAGTTTTGGTAAACTCGGGTAATTAATTTATATAAAGAAATATCAAAAATATTGAATGAAGTTTACTTATTTTGTAGCTTCACCATACCAATGTATTGATGCATATAGTTGTAAACGCAAAAGTTTTACAACCCTCTTAGCAGAGAAACTACCATTGTCAATTAGAAATAAGCAAGACTCGGGGGGTTATTATCGTTCTCCAGGGGAATAGTTTGGGTAGGCTCGAATTGTATAGTTACTAAGGTCTAAAGGTCGAGAGAAGAATATTTTTGTGTTTTTATATTTTTTTTAGAAAGCTAGTAAAATCTCAGGTTTGAAAGGGGATTTTGATTAAACTAATTAACTACTCCTAATTCTATACTAATTTCAGAAAAGTAAACAGATGGAAAAACTCGTATGGTTAAGCAAATGTGTTTACCTAATCATGCACTACTCCCTAGTTGTCTTCTCTAATTTCATTACCCGTCACCCTCGTAATAGAATGTGTAAGTATCCAAATAATTAAACACCAAACTCGGAATCCATCCAAATGTCAAGGTAGTATGAAGATTGCGTGGGTATCCTCTAACCTAGCTGTTAGGAATACAAAAAGTATTAGTCACTTCCATAATATCATAAGATGGGCTCGTAGTATAGTTTTTGGAACCTAGATAAGGTAGTAAGGCCCAAGGCCCATGGTAAGCCCATTTAGAGTCCTATGGCCGGACACTCTTAAGTATTTATACCCCTTTCCACACCTTGGAGATGGTTGGTTGTTCACTTGTTCATTTTCTAATCTAATATTGTTCTCTTTCCTTTCTCTCTCTAAGTGTTCAATCCTTCCTATCTCTCTCTAGTTATTTCTCTTTTGATTGTGAGATAAGATACATCATATATTTTACAATTGGTGTCAAGAGCCATGGGGTGATATAGTTTGGTTTTGTGTGTGTTTGTTTTACTTGTTCTAGACGTGGTCTTGGTTCGAACCATCACAAAAGGATTTTCATCTTTTGTGGGTTTTAAACCCTAAAGCTCTTAAACATTCTCTATAGTTATCATAGTATAGGAGTTAGGTACATAAAATGTCGATTAAAGGGATTTAGTATAATAGCCTTTTATTGTTTAATATAATCAAAAGTAAGTTTGTAATAAGGTATATTATGCTAAAAGTAAGAAATAACATAATTGCCAAAGAATAGGGACTAGAAGTGAAACATTAGAAAAATAAAGGAAAGGGAACCTCATTCCTATCTCTATAAATAACCTTTCCAATCATCAATTAGAATGTGATGCCTTATACTAAACATTTTTCCTTTTTTTCCTTTTATTTTAAAAACATTTGAAATTGAATACTTGTCATCCTCTACTAATCTCTTTGCAAGACTTCATTTTGATTATATGGTATGATTCAAAGATAAACAAGACCTAACAAGTGGTATCATACGCCATTAGAGAATTAGAGTGATTCGATTTGTGAGTTTTTTACATGTCCGAGAACCTCAAAATGACATTCGGTGAATTCGGTTGAGATTTTTGAGCTTTCGAGTTGTGTTTTGGCAGTTATTTTGAGTCATTGGAAACGTGATCGAGTGTTCTACTGAATTCGGTGACGTATTCTCGGAAGTGTTTCAGCATTCTCGAAAGTGGTTTAGTATTCTCGGTAGGGGTTTAGTATTCTTGGTAGTGGTTTACTATTAGTTTACTCTCGATTGAAAAGTGTTGTAATAGATCTATTATGCATTTTCAGTTCTAACGAAAACTAATATTAAATTAAGAGTTTTATTGATAAAACTCGTTGCAAATAACGATTTATACATTCACCACATTTATTGATTTTATCGAAAAGTGTGAATAAGGATTTTACTAGTTATTACTCTCGGAATAAAGCTTAACAAGAGGTAAAACATCACCAATTCACGATTTTTATCATGAAAACGGGATTTTGAAAAACAAATTCGTCAATTTCTAAAAACTCGGAATTCAAATTCGGTTCTATCGAATTTGACTTTATATGTGTTTTGGATTATTCAGTCATCATAAAATTCAGTTCTATCGAGTTTGTGGTTATTGATAATTGACCCGCGCGAACTCACCCCTTATTTATGTGTGTAAAAAAAACGTAAACCTATAAACGACACACAACAAGACGACAAAAGCGATACAATTGTAAACCGGAAACCAGTATGAGTGTTCCCCGGTCCCGTTATGTCGCCAACTAGGCTGGAGATGGAAATCGCAAGATCGATGATGAAAAATGTATGAATAGGACAAGGATGTGATTGGGAACTAAACTTAAATGAGCAAAGGCACATAAAATAAGCAAAGAATATTCACTGTAAACAAGAATTCCAGCTACGAAAAGGCAAACAGACAACTTAAAACTTTACACAAAAACACAAATAGGCTCAAATTAAGCTTTAAGCAAATTAAATAAGCTAAAACTAACTCTAAATAAGCAAAATACAAAAAAGGCAATTGGCAAAATTAAAACAAGATAAACACAACAGTACAGACAACAGTACTAAACATATTAACTACCAGTATTAACTTAAAGTTAGTACTCTTGCCAGTTTTAAGTTAGTACGCTAACTTAATGCAAGTACTGTAGCTTTAGTTAGTACTTGCTCAGATCCTTAAACAAAACACAATTAAACAAGAAATAAGCAAATAAGCTAAAACAGATATTCACCTAACCTTAATAAGCACTTAATAATAGGAATAAACGACTAGAATAAACTAAAATGACAAATAAGCTAAAAAGCTACAAACTGATACACTATTGAAAATAATTTGAAAAGAAAAAAATAAGCAAAATCAGTACTCCTAAAACAGTAAAGGAAAATGGTTTTAATCTACTCCTAAAAAGTCTAAGGAAATTATAACAAGACTGAAATAATAAGCTGGTAAGCTAAAATGAACTACCAGTACTAACAGTTTTTAACTAACATTACAACTTGGAGTTAGTAACTGTAGCTATATAGTTAGTACTGCTAGTGAAAAGTAGCAAAAATGAACTAGCAGTACTAACTAAAACGGTAGTACTGTTCGTTCAAAATTCCCCATAACGGTTTTCACGAAAATATGAATCGATTTTTCTTTTATTATTAAGCTGATTTGGTCCTTAATTATTAAAAACAGATTGTTAAATAACAAAATAGAATACTTATAAACAGGTTTTAGTCAAGAATAAGCACTAATAAGCAGTTCTATAGTAAATAAGAAAGCAAGAATAAAGAGAAACTTACAACACTACTTGGCTCAACAACAGGGTCAAACAATGACTCTAACAACACTAGCTTGCATAAAACAAGCTAGTGAGAGTCCATAACCCATCCAAAACTGGCTATTATCATCCATAACAAAAGCTGTGGTTTATTTGAAGTGATAATGTGTTTTTCCCGTCTTTAACTACTATAACTTTTTTATCTTACATACTTAATGAAAACAGCTTATAAGTAAGCTGTGGTGAGAGCTTTTTGAACACAGAACAATATGATTAAGAAACTTAACACTGGAATTGTAAATTGACTTAAAAACTTAAATTTGCATTAAAACTTGAAAGAGTTACAAGATGAAAGTAAAAGCTGTAAATGACTGAAAATAAGCTAATGTTAAAAACTGAAATTAAATGTAAAAACTAAAAACTAGATATGATTTTTCTCCAAAGCTTTACAAAAAGACACTATTTAAAGCCGAAGTCTTGGACTTATCAGCTTGTGCTTCTTTGGAGAGCAAAAAACGAAGAGAGCTTGTTTGTGATGTAGTCCTAAAGCAAATCCCACCCAGCCTCCAAAAATCATTTGTGCTTCTTGGAGCAATCTCAGCCATCAAATGCTTTGAGGAATGGCGAGGATGCCACTTGACATTTATACAACTGGGGATGGGTAGTAGGGTAGATGAAAATGAATTTTTTGGCTAGGTAGTCGAGTGGTTTTGCAGGGGAGGAGGTATGGGAGGACATCCAAGTTGTACCTGGGTTTGTTGGGCGGGAAAGAAGACTTTTTGGGGAAGTAGCAGTTTTGTCCCCTCAAGTTGTATAACTTGAATGTAATCTCTACCCGGTTTGCAATTATAGTCCCTCAACTTGGTATCTTTTGTAATACAACTTGAGGTTTGGCAGTTTTAGCCCCTCAAGTTGTAGTTTCTTCAATTGGCTTGACTTTTGACTTATTGCGCCTTTCCCCTGTGCTTGGCTTTTGTTTTTTTTTTGGTCTTTCTTTTTGTTCCTTATCTCCTTAGATATCCGTTTCCTGCACAATACAAATGCAAAACATACAAATACAATGTATTTTTGGTACGTTTTTAGTCGTTTAAGATCGTTTAGAATGGAAAATGGTATGTGTAATTAAGCACATACCAATAATTCTTAATCAACGAATTTTTCAAAACTTGGTTCTATCGAGTTTGATATAATCGATCTTTTGACTAAAACAAAATAATCGATTTCTGCTTCATAGCATTTTCGAATTTAATACGTTTTAAGAGTACCGAGTTTGTTAGTATTCTTTGTCTGAGTTTTAGTTCTGTCTGAGAAGTGTACCGAGTTTCAAACTACTTGTTATCCGAGAACAGTGTTGTCCGAATTTGATAATTGCCTACCGATTATGGGAAAACTTCTCACAATAATCACTCATTTTCGTCTAGATCCAATCATTTGAATCATATAAATTCAACATCCAAAACAATAGTCACCATCCCTTGCTGATGCTGTTTTCTCTGAGACAAAGCCCACCGCTGCTTGTAAAGGTATTATCTACCGTGGGCAAGTAGATTTAGACTATAAATAAACCGACAAGAGGGAAAACCAAAAGTGGCTTAACAAAGCGCTTGATAAAGGTCATATCAGTTTTGAAAAGTATCATTCCTAACTAAAGAAAAAAACAATTCGCCAGTTCCGAAATTGGCAAACTGCTGAGGATTTTACAAGAGATGCTGTATTGACTATGAAGCTGATATGTAGCTCATGAATCTATTCTTTCTTTCTATTCCCAATGAAATTTATAATCTGTGGATGCCTGCACTTCGCAAGGACATGTGAAAAATGAGTTTAACGTCTTATGAGGGGAACTATACAAAACAAAGTAGATAGAGAAACTCGTTTTTACAAACAATTTGATCAGTTTGTTCTGAACAAGGGGAAGCACATTGTTACTGTTTACAATCGTTTGCTCAGATTAATGAACGATTTTGAAAGAAATGACATGACATTTTCCAAATTGATACAATTAACACAAAGTTTCTGAATAGCTTGCAACCAGAATGGTTGAAATATGTTACCCAAGTTCGTCTTGTTAACGTTTGACAGTGGATACGTTTGATGATCTTTTTGATTACCTTCAGCAATTCGAGAAACTGGTTAATGCCTCAAGAGCAAAGAATTTAGAAAAATCTCTGATTCCTTGGTCTCGTAGCACACAGAAAAATAAAACTGGTACATCTTCCAGAAACACATCATCGTTATTAGTGTGACACAACAAAATATCGCTATACGATCCTAAACGTCTGTCTGTTGATTATTAATATGAGTACCATCAGGATGATGTTCACCACAAATATCTGAATATCCTCTATTCCTATCCAATCCACCCCCCTACCCATTATCCTTCCAATCCGATTCCCTTCCTCTTTCCTCCCCTGACCTAACTACATCACAATGTTGATACTTGCTCGAGCCAATACTCAAAATTATCAACTCCAACAAAATAAGCGTCATCTCGCACAATCACAATACCAGAAACCTTGGCAAATCATTCAAGGAGATAGGGTGAATATTCAAAGCAGGAACTCTGGTAATGCTGGAAGAAATAATAGACGAGCTTATGTTCAGGAGGAAATCATAGAGGGATCGAATGCTCCAAATGAGACCGGAAATGTTCAAAGGACTCTTCGAACCTCGTCTCAGGAACACTTAACTGTTCAATGCACAACTGTATGTGGAAAATGACATTAAGCCTAGGAATTGTCCAAATGCCAGAGTTCGGGACTCAAGAATCTTCATGGAACAAATGTTGTTGGACCAAACCGGATAAAGCTGGAGTAATTCTTAACCTCGATGAGCATAGAATGCATTTCTCTTACTGCAGATGTTTCAAGGATGGAAGAAATAGAAGAACTCAGTGCAAACATATGCTTAATGGCCATAATTCAACCAGCTGATAATACTCATTCCTGATGCTGGGCCAAGCTATGATTCTGCATTTATAAAGTGAGGTAACATCTTCATTCCAAAAATGAAAATAAGAACAATGTATCAAAACTCATCCTAAAATTCTTAACAATACCATTGTGGATGATCAAATTATAGCGATATTATATTAGATTTACCCCAATCGTAATGTTAATATGCATAATTGAAAAAGATACACATGTTCCAATCTATGTGCCGTTAGAGCAATTATCTAGAAATGCATATCATGAAGCTGAAAAACAACAAATATTTGCTCAAAAAGTTCAAAAACAAAACACTACATTGACTAGTCACTGATTGTATAAGGAAAGGGTTTGTGATTTAGAAAACACAAACGGGATAAAAATATCTTAATTAAATTTCTTGAGGCCGATAAACGAGCAAGAACAATTAGTTCACCAGCCTAGATTTCAATTTGTTCGTGATCGAGATATCATTCGAGATCTAGAAAAACAACGAGATAAATTAGATTTAGATGTCAAAGATTACAAACGGAAAAATGAGGAACTTCAAAAGACTCATTTAATTTTAAAAAGGCAAATGAGTGAAAATGAGGATAGATATCATGACACTGTTCTAGATCTTGAGGCCAAACTGAAAAAGAATGTCGATCTAATTTTGAAACTTGGCAATTCCTTACAAGGAATGTTTATGCTTGGACCAAAGCCATTGTTTGTGTATGATCAGCAATTAAAACATGGTTTGGGGTATCCGAATCCTTATACACTCAAGCAAGCAATTTCTCAATGTCCTAAGTTATATCTTGCCTCTAGTTTGGGTAATTCAGAAATTTCTTTGAAAGTTAGAGATAATGAGGACACTCTTGATGATGCTTCCAAAAGCCAACAAAAAGTGTACGAAAAAAATGAATGATCCAATTGATGTTGCAAAGAAACAGAATTGTTGGACAATTGATTATTCACAAATAAATGCTCTTTATAAAGACTTTGTTCCTTAAAAAGAGCTTTTCGTTGAGCAAAAATATTTTCCATCTTCTTTTATTCCTGTCTGAACGAACTTCAAATGCAAACTCTTTTCTATCACCGGCAATCAAGCCGAGTGAGTCACCTTTGATCATTGAATTAGATAAAATAAAAAATGGTTTTCAAAAGTTGTCTGAATTAATTTAAAAGAACTGTAAAAGAGCAAGCATTTTTTATACATCACCTGAAGAAATACAACTCAATGATTTTTGTCAAGATCAACTCAAACAAATTGTTAACGAGTTGCAGTTCTATTTTGAATTCTTTAAGAACTCTAATTCAAGGTGATATAAAAGAGATGAAAGATGTGTTTTGAGTATACAGAAAGTAACACTTTTGAACAAAGAATCAAAACAACATTTCATAAAAGATCAACTTTTAGAAGTATCTCTCAAGCAAGAAGTTGAACTAAGCGTGTTGTTAAATCACGAATGTGTAGACAATTCACTCCATGCTAAAATTGAACAACTTAAAAAGAAATCCATCGAGATTCAAGAGAGTTTGCAAACAAGAATAAAAATTCTTAAAAAAGATGTTCAAAGGTGTGAAAAGCAAAGTGTTGATTTTAAATTAAAGTTACAACATGAAAAAGAAAAACATAATTGGGATTCAAATTTGAAGAATAAAAACACATATCCTCTTGATTATTCTTGGATTTCAAAAATGGAAAAACTTGAAGATGAGAACGTGTCTTTGGATTTTACGGTTCAATCTTTGATAAAGAAGTGACAAAGTAAATTAGAATATCGCAAACAGCTTTTTCAATTCATCCAAAAGACAGGTCCCTCAAACTTCAATGGAAATGGACTGCAAAATTACTCATGTCTCTAAGAAAACATATGCATATGGTGCGATTCATGCTGAGAATCAGAATCTTTTGTTTACCATATCATAATTAAAAACTAGACTAGCAAATGTTGAAAAAGGTAAGTCTATAAATACTAAGTTTGACAAGACAAATGGTTCTCAACCTCTTCTTTGTGTCACACCATTAAACAAACACGTTATTAAAAAGAAAACGGATGTTCAAAAATCAGAAGAAAACCATGTCATGTCAAAACCAGTCACTTTACAAACTTCACCTGCCAAACAAAGAGGGGTAAATTCAAACAAAAATGTCATAGCCACCTGGAATGTACAAAGTTGACCACAACACATAATCACAAACAAACACAAAGGCTAAGCATGATTTATCTTCTACATAATGAAAGCCGAACTAGTGTTTACATCCCAATGAAATAGAATTCAACCAATAGTCAAGAAATAGTGTCTTAGCTAACTCTAAAGCAGCATCAAAGAAAGTAGCATGTTTACGTTAGAAAAAAAGATAACAAATAGATATACAATCTGAAAATGTTAACTCCAAAACAAAGAGAATGTAATTGATTTAATGTTGCAAATGCTTCAAAAGCGAAACCTTTAGATCTGTGTTTTCTTGTATGTAAAAAGTGCTTATCCATGCAATTGATAACTGATTAGCAAATAATAAAAATTTGAATGGTGGCATTCGAATGTATCGTAAAACCTTATCCACTAAATCCTAGAACATCCAAAATCTTATTATACAACTATATGTAGTTCACAAAGACTAGTTTTCTAAGAGACGACACATCTAAGGTCTTTTAGATACTACTTAATTGTTATCCTCCGATAAAACCTAAGATAAATGTCAGAAGTACCTCAAAAGCTAACGATAAGGTTTCTAGTACAAAGAAAAGAAATGTACGAGATAAGTCTTTAAGCACATACATGAAGAACAAGATTCGAACTAGTCGAATCTGGCAAAAATGGTTTGAATCAAAACCAAATGTTGTTTGGTCTCCTGTTAACACAAACCCAAATGGTCAGAATAGTCGTTCATCTGAAAAACAATCGGTCTCTGTTAAGAAATGGGTAGTCAAATTGCCCACTTGTCCATGTGTTGTTTCTTCTTGTGTTGCAGGTAGTTCAGATTGTTCTGTGGATTGTTGATAGTGGTTGTTCAAAGCATATGACGGGTGATCGATCACTGCTGAAAAATTTCATTGAGAAATTCATGGGCACCGTTCGCTTTGGAAATGATAATTTTGCAGCAATCACAGGCTATGGTGATTATATACAGGGCAATATCACTATTTGTCATGTATATTATGTTGAAGGTCTTGGACATAATCTCTTTAGCGTTGGACAATTTTGTGATGGCGATTTAGAAGTGGCTTTTCGTTCTAAGACATGTTATGTGCGTAATCTGGAAGGAGATGATTTGCTTACAGGCGGTCGCGAATCAAATTTATATACTATCTCCATTTCTGACATGGCTGCTTCTTCACCCGTTTGTCTAATGTCTAAGGCAACTTCGACAAAGTCATGGTTATGGCACCGCAGACTCTCACATCTTAATTTCGGCACCATAAACGATCTTACCAGACTTGACTTGGTTGATGGTCTTCCAAAGTTTAAATATGGAAAAGATCACCTTTGTTCTGCTTGTGAAAGAGGAAAAAGCAAGAAAGCTTCTCATCCACTCAAATTAGTTCCAAGTGATCACTCCAAATTGGAATTACTTCATATGGATTTATGCGGTCCAATGCGGGTAGCTTCAATCAATGGAAAAAAGTATATTCTTGTGATCGTAGATGATTATTCTCGATATACATGGGTTTAATTTCTTCATTCGAAAGATGAAACTCCAAAAATTATAAAGAAATTCATTGCTCAAGCTCAACTGAATTATAAAGCCAAAGTTTGCAAGATTCGTACAGACAATGGTACTGAATTCAAAAATGCAACTCTTAAAGCTCATTATGAAAAGTTAGGCATCATGCAACAATTTTCAACTGCTCGAACGCCTCAGCAAAATGGAGTAGTTGAAAGACGTAATCGAACTCTTGTTGAAGCTGCTCGTACGATGCTTATCTTTTCTCGCTTACCTGAATTTCTTTGGGCTGAAGCAGTGGCTACCGCTTGTTTTACTCAAAATCGGTCAATCATTCATACACGACATAACAAAACACCTTATGAGTTATTACGTGGCAAAAAGCCGAATGTTAAATATTTTCGTGTGTTTGGTTCATTGTGTTATACAACAAATAACCGAGATGATCTTGGAAAAATGAAACCAAAAGCAGACATTGGGGTCTTTATTGGTTATTCGAAAACATCAAGAGGGTTTCGAATCTATAACAGACGCACTAAAAAGATTATGGAAACCATAAATGTCAAGTTTGACGAGCTCACAGCTATGGCTTCTAAACATGATTGTTTAGAACCTGAGCTTCAACGATTCATAAATCATAATTCATCAGCAGAAACAATGAATACTCCATCTAAAGAAGATTTGGATAATTTGTTCGGTCTAATGTATGAAGAATATTTTGAGAAGAAGTTTTCTGATACACCCATCAATTCCGCTTTACAACCGACTCAAATTCATGAAGACTCACCTTCTACATCTTCAATTATTATTAACGAACATGAGGCTCCTCCTATTGTCACTACATCTGATGAACAAACCTCTCTAATCTCTTTAACTGAGGCTGATGAATTTAATCAAGAAGATTCTGCTAATTTTGATGGCAATTCACAGTTTGTTCCATACAATCCTCCAAGTCATGAGGAAATTGAGTCATCAACAATGACTCTAGAACCATCAAATGCATAAAATTTCCACCAAGTACAACCCTCAACTCACATTTGGACAAAATACCATCCTTTAGACCAAGTTATTGGTGATCCATCCAAACCTGTCATGACTCGCCAACGGCTAAATACAGATTCTGAGGTACGCATGTATGCATTAACCATCAGCACTATTGAACCAAAGAATATCAAAGAAGCTATGGCAGATCATAGTTGGATTGAGTCCATGCAAGATGAGTTGAATTAATTTGAGAGACTTCAAGTTTGGGAACTCGTTCCACGACCAGAAGGAAAGAATATTATTGCTCTCAAATGGCTCTGGAAGAATAAGTCTGATGCTGAAAATATTGTGGTTCGAAACAAAACTCGTCTTGTGGCAAAAGGATACAGGCAGGAAGAAGGCATTGATTTTGAAGAGTCATTTGCTCATGTTGCTCGTCTTGAGGCCGTTCGGATGTTTATTGCTTATGCTAGACCAGAAGGAAAGAATGGTATTGCTCTCAAATGGCTCTAGAAGAAACAAGTGTGATTGCTGAGAATATTGTAATGTTGGAAACAAAACTCGTCTTGTGGCAAAAGGATACAGGCAGGAAGAAGGCATTGATTTTGAAGAGTCATTTGCTCATGTTGCTCGTCTTGAGGCCGTTCGGATGTTTATTGCTTATGCTGCTCATAAGAATATCACTATCTTTCAAATGGATGTTAAAACGACTTTTCTCAATGGTCCATTAAAAGAAGAAGTTTATGTCAGTCAACCTGAAGGGTTTATTGATCCAGAATTCCCAGATCACGTCTACAGGTTGAAAAAAGCTCTATATGGTCTCAAGCAAGCACCTCGTGTATGGTATGACAAATTGTCTTCTTTTCTAATTGAACATGGTTTCACTAAAGGTATTATTGACCCGACTTTATTAACATGACGTCACGGGGGAGACATATTACTTGTTCAAGTTTATGTTGATGACATTATTTTTGGATCAACAAATCTAGATTTTTCAAAACGTTTTGCAAACCTAATGAAAAATAATTTTGAAATGTCGATGATGGGTGAACTAAAGTTCTTTCTTGGACTTCAAGTTCATCAATCTCCCCGTGGCATATTCATAAGTCAGTCACAATATGCAATTGAGTTGTTAAAGAAACATGGTCTAGATGAATGTGTCTCAATGAGTACACCTATGGCAACTGAGAGGCTGGATGCTGATTTACAAGGCACTCCTACTGATCAAACGACTTATCGTCGTATGATAGGAGGGCTTATGTACCTAACAGCCAGTCATCCAGACATTGCTTTTGCTACTTTTGTATGTGCTCGTTATCAAGCACGTCCTACGGTTTTAAAAAGCACCTCAAAGAGGTTAAATGGATCTTTCGGTACTATGGGACAGGTCCTAAACATGGCCTAATGGTATCCGAAGGATTCCGGATTTGAACTAATTGCATATTCAGATGCGGACCATGCAGGATGTAAAGATGATTGTAAAAGCACATCAGGAGGATTGCAATTTCTAGGTGGAAAGCTCGTGAGTTGGAGTTCAAAGAAACAAGATTGTACTGCGATGTCTACTGCTGAGGCTGAATATGTTTCCTTGTCTGCATGTTGTGCACAAGTTATTTGGATGCGTACTCAACTGCTTGACTATGGATACAAGTACAATCAGATTCCGATGTACTGTGACTCCAAGAGTGCCATTGCTATCTCGTGCAATCCTGTCCAGCACTCTAAGACTAAGCATATTGACATCCGGTATTATTTTATTAAAGAACATGTTGAGAAGGGTACTATGAAAATTTACTTTGTCAGGACAGAATATCAACTTGCGGGTCTATTTACTAAATCGCTTCCAAAAGAACGCTTTGAGTATCTGGTTCATCGCATTGGTATGAGATGTATGACTCCAACTCAGTTGGAAAGCCTGACAAAGTTATCTTCCTGAAAAGATCATACATAAAAAACATGTAAATAAATTTTTCAAAAAACAAAAGAAAAAATTGAAAAATTCAAAATCCCAAAAAGATTTGTCATATTTTTTATAAAAAAAATAATTAATAATTTAAAATGATCACATGATTAGATTTATGATTCTAAATTTTTATAAAAAGCTTTCAATTGAAAATATGGAATCATAATCTGCGGGGGAGTAATTGAAATTTTTTCATTCATATACATCATTTCGGAAATAAAATAAAAACAATGATCTCTCAAATAAACTGAATTTGAAATATGCTATATTTTCAAGGGGGAGTTTTTATTTTAAACTCAAACATCTTCATTTTCGGACTACGTGCTGAGTATGATTTCATTCCAAGGGGGAGTTTTTGATAATGGTGGACAAATTTTGAAATGACTTCATTACTCGAGGGGGAGTTTTTGAAAAAATCAAAATCAAAATTCGGAATGTAAAACTAAAGGGACTGAAAGTGTAATTTCTGAATCTTTTTCGGTTGCTATAAAAGGAAGAAATGTTTTTCATTTTAACTTTTCTTTCACCGAGTCCTCTTATCGAGTTTGAGCAGAAAATCAACGAAAGCCTTTTGAGTTCATTACAACGATTACAAACGTTTTTCTTTCTCAAACGTAAGTTGTTAAGTGTTTTGAATCAGATCTAACATGTTTTGACTTATCGAGGTTAAACTCGGTAACATTCATATACTACCGAGTTTGTGAATTTACTGAATTTGTGTTAAAAGTTATGATCAAAGACGATAACAATGGATGATTGTGTGAAGTTAACTAAACCATAACTGAGAAAACGTTCAGACATATAAATTCGATGAAAAAATTGAAACTCGGAAAAGATTGAGGTTTATCGAGTTTGATGATTATCGAATTTGATTTGATGGTATTATTTTTTGGTATTAAAAGACTTGAGTTTTGGTTTTTCAAACAGACAAAGGGTTTTTCAATTTTATCTCTTTTGTCCAAATTCAGTAAAAGTCAAACGTCTAAACTCAGTAAAAGTCAAAATGTCAAATTCAGTAAAGTCAAAAAGTCAATATCAGGAACAATGAGTTTGGTGGATAAGTAAATGCTTATGATGATTAATGCTCGAATGTCTGTGGAACAAAAAGATCAGTCTCTCATGTGTTTTTGAAAAAATCAAATGATTGTGAAAAAGAAATCAAGTTTTTATGAATTCTAAGCTTTGGGTCAAATATGTCTATTCGTAATTGTTTAAGTGGTCTAAGTCATGTCCGGTTTTGACCGTTTTCTGCAATGAACAGAATGAGGAGTGAGTGACTTAGTGACCATTCAGTTATTGAATTAGATGTGTTTGTCTTCATTGTTTAGGATTCATGACAAAAAATGAAAGTGGAAAAGTTTTTATAACTTGAATCTGAAAATCCAAGTCTCAATTGTTTAAGTGGTCTAAGTCATGTCCGGTTTTGGCCGTTTTCTGCAATGAACAGAATGAGGAGTGAGTGACTTAGTGACCATTCAGTTGTGGATTTGTGATTGTCTAATTCAATGTTATCATTATAATGAAAGTTTCTGACAAATGATTTCTGGAAAAAGTTCTCAAAATCTGTAATTGTGTCAAAATGATACTCTTTCACAAAAACGGTTTTAAGAAGTTGTATGATTTCTCTTTCATTTTTCACAAAAGAGTCTTGATTCAAAATCAAAAGAGACATCTTCATCATTCTTGAAAGAGTATCATGTCACAAAGAATATCTGGTGATGATATTCTAAAAACATAATAAGAGAGCTAAATCCATATGCGAAAACACAAATCAAAAGTGTGTTTGAAAAAGAATTGCCAGAACACACAAAAATGATAAATCAAAAGAACAATTCGAATAAAGCGTATGGCATGTGCTAGAAAAAGCAAGAACGAGCACATGAGAAAGAAACTGATCAAAAATATGTTCAAAAAGAATTGCCAGAACATATAAAACAGACAGAGTGGAAAAAGACAAAAATGTCAAATGAATTATTTGTTATCTAACCTCTCAATTTTAATCATTCAGTAATCATCATGGCACAACAACAACATGCAACTGATGTTCATCCAGACGAACTGTATCCTCCAAACAAACGATATGATCTTATGGATGCCAACAAGAAGGTTGATCTTGAACAAGTGCAATGTCCACCCGAAAGCAAAATACTAACGAATATCATCAAGAATCATCCTTTATGATTTAGTATTACTGTTTCTTCCTCTATACCATGGATCTATATGGCACAGTTCTGGAATACTTTGAAGGAAGATGGATCAAAGTATATGCTCACATTTATGCTTGACAAGAAAAAGCTTTCTCTTACACTGGATGACTTTAGGACAATCTTTTGTTCACATTGTAACCACAATGCAAATGCCAACACCATCCATTTGATATGCCTTTGTGCACACCACCATTCATTTTTAGACATTTTGGCTCATTCCTATTCTATTTTTAATTAAACAACAATTTGGGGCTCTTACTATAGAGATGTAAGACATCATCAAGCTTTTAAGACAACTGGTCTTCTGCAGCCAATCGGCAAACCGTTATGCAATGATATTTTCCAAAATGCTTAACACAACACGTACTTGTTCACTGGATGGGGGAATCAATCCGAGTTGACAGATAATGAAAATTTTTCATCCACTTTTTTTTTCTATTTTGTATTGCATGGTTTTAGATTGTGACGTTATTGTCATATAACATTCGTGTGGATTTTACGAAGTTGTTATGGGACAGTATAAGACTTTATATTTCTCTTAATCCACTTTTATCTTTTATAGTATCTTTTATCTTATTTTTTCTTCATTTTCCCAACGATCTTTGATTCCTTATCTAAGATTTACAAAGATCATCTCTTTAGTCATTAAATGATTGTTTTCCTGAAATTTCAAGACGTGCTCGAGACATGTATCATAATTGATTCTGTAAGACCCCACCATATTCCCCTATTCAATGTATGTCTAACATTATGAAAAATTTTCTTTAATTTAGGGAGACACAATGTAGATGTTGGCATAGGAAATTCAGAGTTGGCATAATCACTGTAAAGAGATTAGATGTAGCACACAGAGCATATAAGGATGTATGCGGAGGTGGTTCTCTAATCTTTGGTTAATACAAATGTTCCTCTGGATATCAGGTTCACTACTGAATCGTGTTCTCCTCAAGGAACGCATAGGACACTAGCTCCATCCTAGTGTCTCCTATCCCTATAATGGATGCATGCAGAGTATGACTCAATGTCATGTGCTACAAAATGGTCTTCTCTAATAGTATTGGTATGTGCCCTTTATTTTTACTTACACATACCTATTTACCTTTAAAAAAACGAGCTAAAATTAACCAAAAACGGACTTTTTTAGTAGCACATTTTTTTGTTAGTTTGTTATTTTTTTTGTATATTTTGTTAAAATGTCAAATATCGCATGTGGTTTTGCTAATTGTTATTGTGAGGAACGGTTATCTAAGACTCATAGGAACTTTTTATCGTGATCGGGGGGGGGGCATTCTTTTTTGGTTTTTTTTTTGTTCTTTTTTAGGAAATAAACGCTAGTGAGAAAAACAAATTTTTAGAAGTTTTTTGGGTTTTTTTTTTAGTTTGGGTTTCGTAACAAAGTTCAAAGTGTGATTTAAGACAAGGTTGTTATTGCTCGTTAACTTCACGATTACAATACTTCATCTCCAAAATGATCCAAGTTTGCTTTGTAGTCATTTAATACAACATGTCTACTTCTAGTAATTTAACCAACTCCAATCAACAAACTCTCGCTGATTCAGGAGCTAATGAAAGACCTCCAATGCTTGAGAAGGGGAATTATATTCCATGAGAAAGTCGATTCAGAAGGTTTTTGGACAATACGCTTGAAGACGGGGAGAGAATGTGGAATTCGATACAAAATGGCCCTTATCAAAGACCCATGGTTGTTGATCCAACAAATCATACTGTACCAATACTTGAACCATTGTCCAAAATGACTGAGGGTAACAAGAAGCAATACATTGTTGATGTTAGGGTCATGAATTATCTACTTCAAGCAATACCAAATGATATATATAATTCAGTGGATGCATGTAAGAATGCTAAATAAATGTGGGAACGAATCAAAAGGTTGATGCATGGATCTGAAATTACTACTCATGTGAGACACTCACGTCTTATAGATGAGTTTGATAAGTTTGCAGCAAAAGAAGGGGAATCTTTAGACTCTGTGCATGAAAGGTTGACAACACTTGTGAACATCATGGATCGCAATAATGTTTGTCCGATACAGGTGGCAATCAATACAAAGTTTCTCAATTGCTTGCAACCAGAATGGAGCAAAATATGTTACCATGGTTTGTCATAATCAAACTGGACCTGCTGATGACTGGTATGTGTTTAATTACACATACCTTTTACCTTTAAAAACGAGCTAAAATAACCAAAAACGGACTTAAAATGCCAAATATACGCTTGTTTTGCTAAATGTATTGTGCAGGAACGGATATCTAAGAAAAGGACGAAAAACGAAGCCAAAACGACAAAACCGGACTCGGAATGGAAAAGCAAGGAAAAGACAAAGTCAAAGTCCAAGCCCAAGCCTGAAAAGTCAACCCAAGTCAACCCCGACAAATCCAAAAGTCAACATGTGAAGAAATATAAGTTTGAGGGTTAAAATTGCCAAACCCTAAACTTATATTTAAAGAGGAAAAGAGAAAAATAAAGACAAGGGTGAAAACTGCCTAAATGCCAAAGTTATACTCCAAGGACCAAAACTGTCAAGTCCTCCATCTTATAACCACCAAGGACCACGGGTGCAATTGGTAATATAACTTTTGGGGACTTAATTTGCCAAGTCCCCAAAGTTATTTAACCACAAGGACGAATTGTGCAAAGAGACATATCCATGAGGGGCCAAACCTGTCAACACCCCAAACTTCAAACTGACAACAGTACCCTCAACCCTCTTTTCCCGCCAATGGTGTATTCCCCCCATACGCCAGTTTTTACCCTTCGTTTTCTCCTCAAACCCTGCAACTATTAACCACAAGGGATTAACCCTTAATCCCAGTCACAAATCCCAATTGCCAAGTTGGCAATCTCACTTTTCCCCATAACCTTGGCCGAACCAATGGCTAAGATGGTTTTAAAAGAAGCACAAGGACTATGGATGGCTTGGATTAACACTTTGGAACCTCTCACAGAAGAAAAACACTCTGCAAGTTTGAAGGTTTAGGATTTAGTATAAATAGAGGCTATGTGAGCCGATTTTAGAAGTAGTGTAGAAGTTTTATCTCCCTTTAAATTAAGTTCTTTTTTTCAGCTTATTTACAGCTTATTGCAAACTCTTTGTACTATTTTTAAAAGTTAATGAAGTATTGAAAGTTTTAAGGTTTTATACCCAATTTTGAGTTGTATTGTCAAACGGCTTAAATTATATTTATATGTGGTAAATAAGCTTCTATAAGCTCTTATAGAAGTTTGAATAAGCTTATAAAACTTAAACTCTTCATAGTTTATAGTTTTATAAGTTTTTGTTTAAAAAAATCAAGAATAAGCCATTTGGAAGATAAGCTAAATTGGGAAGAGCTTATTGGCTTATTCACTGGCTTATTTATAAGCCAGAGCTTGTAGCTGAAAGCCTTGAGGGCTTAAAAAGTCCTTGTAAAAGCTTGGACAAAGGTAATTACATTTCTCTCTTTTAAAGTCTCAATTTTTAGATTTTTTATAGCTTATTATGTTTTAGCTAATTAGAGTGCTTATTTCCTGCTTATTATTGTTCATCTAGGTTGTTTAATGCTTATTTGTCTACTCTCTTTAAGAATTATGAGTTAAAACAGTTTTTTAAAAGTGTTAAAACCCATTTTTAGAAATTAAAGGGGTGTTTGGGTCAACATGAAAAACGGGTCAAAATGGTTTTATGTTTGGGTTATGGTCACTTAGCTAGTTTTAGTCTAGATTTTTAAGCTTATTTAAGCTGTTTTTAAAAGTTATTTAGTTTGAAAATTGTTTTCAAAACTTTTATAAACCATTTTTGAAACTGTGTGGTTTTAAGAAACACCACAAGTGCTTATTTAGTTAAGCACTTGTGAGTTTGAGTTTAAGTGCAAAAAAGGGGTCTGTTTTTGTGTGTTAAACATCCTATTAAAACCTTGGTGTCTTTTGACTTTGTAAGTCAAAAATCACCAAGTGTTTGTGAGTGACAGTTTTAAAAATTTAAAAGCCCTTTTTCACCTTCAAAATTCAGCAATTTAAAATGTTTTTTAAAAGTCCAAAATTTGTGCACAAGTCTATAAGCAGTGTTTTTGTTCTTTACCTTAGCTTTTATTTTTAAGCTTATTTGACAGCTTAAAATAAGCTGTCAATATAAGCCTTTGACCTTTGCATAATTTCCCCTGGTGCTGAAAGCCCAACTTTAAGCCCTTTCATCTAGCTATTTAGAGAACTTAAGCCCAAGCTTTTGGCTTATTTGGAGAGCCAATAAGCTCCTTGATAAGCTCTCTTAATTTCAGTCCTTAAGGAACCCCTCTTGTTGCTTATTTTTGAGCCAAAAGTGGGCTTTAAGCCATTTCACACCAACAGTACTAACTTCCAAGGTTAGTACTGCTGTGTGCATAAGCCACTTTCTAGCTTATTGAGACTAGCTCAATTGCTCAAATTGTGTTCCTAGTAGCTTTTTAGGTTAGTGTGTTAAGATGCTTTGCTTATTTTTCATTTTCATAAGCTTATTTAGTATTGACAGTTAAGCCTATTTGCCTTTTAAACTTAGTTTAAGCTTCTGTCCATTTTAAGCCCTTTAAGCTTATTTAGTTGTAGGTTTTAGCCTTTTAGTGCTTATTTAGGATAAGCTAGCCAGCTCCTTTAGCTTATTTGTCCAAGTGTTAGCTTGTTAGTCTCAAAGTCCAAAAAGACTTAGCCAATTTTTAGCCTTAAGCTCATTTTTACTTCTGTCCGTTTTAAAAAGCTGTTTTTAAGCTTTTAGAAAAAGTGGTAGTTTTGGAAAGTGTTAAGCTCATCGAGCTTAACAACTTTCATAATTGCTTATAAGTGTTTTACTTTGTTATTTGATAATCTGTTTTTAATAAAAATGATTTTTGGAAATGTTAAAGGCTATTTTGAACAAGCAGTACTAACTCCAAGTTAGTACTGCTAGTTGATTTTAGGAACAGTACTAACTTTAGCCTAGCAGTACTAACTCAAAGTTAGTACTGGTAGTTCATTTCTTCTTATTAGCTTATTGTCTCTACTTATTTAAGATTAGATTAGCTTTTTAGAGTATATTAAACCATTTTCCTTTACTTTCTTTAGGGGTAAGCTTATTTAAGCTTATTTTCCTTTTTCAAAATATTTTAAGAGTTTTTCAGTTTTAGTTTTTCAGCTTATTTATCATTTTAGTTGCTTATTCCAATTACTAAGTGCTTATTAAGGTTAGGTGAACTTCTGTTTTAGCTTGTTTGCTTATTTATTATTTCTTTAAGTCTTGTTAGCCTAGCAGTACTAACCTTAAGCTAACAGTACTAACTTTAGCCTAGCAGTACTAACTCCAAGTTAGTACTGGTAGTTAAAACTGTTAGTACTGTTGTTAGTACTGTTGTGTTTATCTTGTTTAATTTAGCTTAATTGCTTTTTGTATTTGGTTATTTAGAGTTAGTTTAGCCTATTTTGATTTGTTTTAAGTTTATTTGAGCTTATTTGTGCTTTAGTGTAAAAGTTTTAAGCGTTTTTGCCTTTTCTAGTTTTGATTCTTATCCCAGCTTATTTTCTTTGCTATTTTTATGTGCTTTTGCTTATTTTTATCAGTTTCTGTGCCCAATCATTCCTTGTGACATTCAAACACAAATCATCAATCGTCTTTCGATTTTCCATCTCTAGCCTCGTTGGGACATAACGATCCGGAGTTTCTCTATACTGCTTCCGGTTTACTTGGTCTCGCGGATTCTCATCCTTGAGTTTATTTATATATATATATAAGTTTTAAGGAGTAAGTCTCGGCGAATCAAATTTTGGCGCCGCTGCCGGGGAGGCTTCAAAAGAGATTATCGCTACGTATTGACACTTTGTGTTTAAATCTGTGAATATTTTCTTTACAAAAATATAAAAAGTACAAAAATATCTTTCATTTTCTTTTATTAGTATAATTATCATCTAAAAACAAAAGAAAAACCAAAAATATAAAAACATTCTCCATAAAAAGAAATAAAATTCATAAATTGGTAAAAATACCAAAATATAATATTCTCAATTGAGGTATTATCATAATAACTTCCGGTGAACTTGTTGGTTCCCAACTCGAACAAAAGATTTAAAACTTGCCATTTGTGTCTCTTACAACGTACGGCTCACCTTGAAAAGTTAAACAAGCTAAAAAGTGGGTATAAGGAGGGTTGTTCCTAGGAACTACGACCCAAAAGGAGAAATAAGCTTCGCGCTATTCCTACTCCTCCGCTCACCTGTGCGTTTATCTTTTTGAGAGCTACCGTGAAGTAAGTAGATTATTTGGTTTAAGTTGTCTTATCTCATTGTCCGTTAAAATCAATTGTGAATAAATCATTAAAAATAAAAAAAAAAAAAAAAATTTAGTGTAAATTTTCTTTTTTATATTTCTATTTTGTGCATGCGCACTCGGTCTCAAGCCCGTATTTCAGTTCCAGAACCTTCTGTCCGTCAGCCTTCTGTTGAATCATCCAATCTTGAGAAACCTGATAATCCTCCCATAGTTACGATGGCTGATAATCGTACTATGGCGCAATTGCTCGAAGCACCCACCGAGGGTTACGAGGATGCGATCGTTATTCCGGAAATCACCGCGAATAACTTTGAGATCAAACATGGTCTTCTGAATCTTGTCCAAAACAAGCAATTTTTTGGAAATGATAAAGAAGACCCACATGCTCACGTCCGTTATTTCAACAAGATCACTTCTACGATGAAGATTCCGAACGTACCAAATACGTCGGTTAAACTTATGCTTTTCCCATTTTCTCTCGAAGGGGCAGCCCGGATATGGCTGGAAAAAGAACCCCCTCGGTCTATTGAAACATGGGATGATCTTGTTACGAAATTCATTAACAAATTCTTCCCTCCCTCTAAAACGACAAATCTCAGAAATGAAATCACGAGATTTCAGCAAAAATTTGATGAAACGTTTTATGAGGCTTGGGATCGTTTCAATGATCTTTTAAGGGGATGCCCTCATCATGGGTTTTCAGAATTGCATCAACTCGATACATTCTATAATGCCCTAAACTCAATTGATCAAGATTCATTGAACTCTGCTGCTGGTGGTAACTTCTTAGACAAAATGCCTCGAGAATGTTTAAAAATCATCGAGAGCAAGTCTAAGGTACGTCAATCAAGAAACAAAGCTATTGTAGCTAAAATGAGTACAAGCTCTTCCACCCCAGCAGTCTCATCTGATGTTGCTGAACTCAAAGACATGGTTCGGGCATTGATTCTCGACAGAAAGAACCAAACCCCAGTTTCCGCCCCCGTAAAAGCGGTTGAACAAAGTTGTGTAACTTGTGGGGGAGGTCATTTTTATCAAAACTGTCCAGCCACTAATAGCAACATTTACCATGACAATATCCAAGAGTATGTGTCCCAAGCCGCTGCGGCCAATTTCAACCAAGCTAATTCTGGTTATCGACCTCCGATGGTCTCAAATCAAATTCGACCTCCTGGTTTTCCTCCCATTCAGAATCCTCATGCAAATAGTCAAAACAATTTCAATCGAGGAAATAACTTCAATCAAAACAGAGGAAACAATTTCAACCAAGGTCAGATTTATCGACCTCCGGTCAATCAACCGGTAGCTCATCAAGGACCTGCTCCTCAGACACACGGTGTGTCAAAAACAGATTTTGAAAGATATGTCACAGCCAATGATGCAGTGTTGAGAAACATGCAAAACCAAGGTCAAAACCTGCAATCCCAAATGGCAAATTTGACTGACATGCTTTCAAAATTTGTTACTGCTAATACAGCTTCTACTTCCGGTTCTGGAACTCTTCCTGGTAACACTGTTACCAACCCAAAGGAAGATTTAAAAGGTATCACTACCCGAAGTGGTGTTACCATCCAAGGACCGAAAACAGTTAATCATGACACCGAGGTGACAAAGGACACGATGCCTCCTGCTAATAACGGAAGCACCAAAGACGTCCAACCTCCTGTTGTTCAAATTCAGTCTCGTAATCTAAATCCTGAGCCCAATGTTTCTCCTGATGATACTCCAATTCCTAAAGCATCAATTCCATTTCCTTCGAGAAGAAACGATGAAAGGCGCAAGGAAAAAGCTAACGAACAAATTGAGAAATTCTATGAAATCTTCAAAGATATGAATTTCGAAATTAGCTTTTTGGATGCTTTGACTCTTATGCCTAAATTCGCCTCAACTTTAAAAGCCTTAATCGGAAACAAAGAGAAATTGAGTGAAATGGCAAAATTGAACGAAACTTGCTCGGCGGTCATCCTTAACAAGTTGCCTAAAAAACTTGGAGACCCCGGCAGATTCCTTATCCCATGTGAATTTTCTGGCATTAACACATGCAATGCCTTGGCCGATCTCGGTGCAAGCTCATCTTTATGCCGTAATTCCGTGTGGGAAGAATCTCCTCTCTTTATCCGAGCTTACCCCAACAACTATGCATGACGCTAGAGCTAGCGGGACCTTCAGATCACTCATCCAATCGTAACTGCCAAAGACGTCCGTGTGTTGGTGGGAAAGTTCTAATTTCCAGCCGATTTTGTGGGTGTTGAATTTGATCCAGACCCCCGAGTACCTCTAATTCTCGGGAGGTGTTTTCTGAAAACTAGTCGTATGCTATTTAAATTGATGAGTACGAAGGGTGAAATTACCCTTGCGTGTTGGCAAAGAGCCAAAACTTTCCACCTAGATCAAACCTTCGAGGTACAAACGGCAAATTTCAATCATATAGACGGCAAACCATTTGACTTCATTGATATGGCTAGTGAAAGAATACTCGCAAGAGGTCTTAGGTTTTTCTGATTCGTAGCATACGGAAATCCTTCTCCGTGCTTTGATCCTATTGTTGCTAATTCATCTCCGACCTTAACTCCATTTGGAGAAAGTGACTTATCTACTTGTTCGAGGAGAGTAAATCTTTTCTTGCTCTAGAGAATTGAATATACACTTCACCAGAAGTTGTCCGACTTATTGATCCCGACGGGACATTCTGCATCCTAAAGCAATCTTGACAATGAATCACCCAACTCCTATTCAAATCAGGAGATTGTTTCACCCAAAACCCAAGAAGAAATCAAACTTTGTGAAGCCAAAACTGTTAAGTCTTCGATTGATAAACCGCCAGAGGTTGAACTCAAAGACTTACCTCCCCATCTTGAATACGCATTCTTGGAAGATGACAACAAGTTACCAGTCATCATTGCTAAAGAATTAAGTTTGGGGGAGAAAGCCGATCTGATCAAGGTTCTTAAGTCCCACAAGCGAGCCATCGCTTGGAAATTATCCGACATTCAGGGTATTAACCCAGAATTTTGTACCCACAAAATTCTAATGGAAGAGGACTATAAACCTGCAGTTCAGCATCAGAGAAGGGTTAATCCAAAAATCCACGATGTCATCAAGAATGAAGTCGAAAAACTTCTTGACGCAGGATTGATTTACCCAATCTCCGATAGTCCATGGGTCAGCCCGATACATTGTGTGCCCAAAAAGGGTGGATTTACCGTTGTTCAAAATGAAGAAAATGAGTTGATCCCAACTCGATTGGTTACCGGGTGGCGGGTATGCATTGACTACCGCAAGTTAAATGAAGCCACCCGTAAAGACCACTTTCCACTCCCGTTTATGGATCAAATGCTCGAGAGATTAGCGGGAAACGAGTACTATTGTTTCCTTGATGGATTCTCTGGGTATTTCCAAATTCCCATTGACCCTCGTGATCAAGAAAAGACCACATTTACTTGTCCCTACGGAACGTTTGCCTACCGTCGCATGCCTTTTCGGCTTATATGCAATGCCAACCGGACACATACCAAAGGGTAATGTTGGCCATCTTTCACGACATGGTTGAAAAGACAATGGAAGTCTTCATGGATGACTTTGTCGGTTTCCCCCCCCCCACCCCACCCCACACCACCTTTTGGTAATTCCTTTGAAAAATTGCCTCTCCCGTCTTGAGAAAATGTTGCAAAGATGCGAAGACACCAATTTTGTGTCTTAACTGGGAGAAAGCAATTTTTTAATCGGTCAAAGAGGGCATTGTCCTCAAGAGGCATAAAATTCTAAAAATAGGATTGAGTTGACAAAGCCAAAATAGATGTCATTGCCAAATACCTCATCCCCACACGTCAAAGATTAGGAGTTTTTCTTGGCCATGCCGGTTTTTTACCGAGATTCATAAAGGATTTTTCCAAAATATCCCGACCAAAGTGACTCACTTCTCGAGAAGAATACCCATTCATCTTCCTCTAATGAATGCTCCAAAGCTTTCCTAAACGTAAGAATAAACTTAACGGAAGCTCCGCTTTTGATTTGCCCAAACTGGAATCTACCATTCGAACTTATGTGCTATGCAAGTGATTACGCCATAAGGGGCAGTTTTGGGCAAAAAAACGTCATGAAAAAACACTTTAAATTCCCTATCCTTTATGCTAGCAAGACGATGACCGAGGCTGAATCTAATTACACCACGACGAAAAGGAAATGTTAGCCGAGGTGTATGCATTCGGAAAAATTCTGGTCTTATCTATCCATGAACAAAAGCATAGTGCAATACGGACCTTTCCGCACTCACGTATCTCTTTGCCAAAAAGGATGCTAAAGCTAGATTGCTTCGATGGTTCTCACTCCTCCAAGATTTGAGTCTTAAAGTTCTTGACACAAAAAGAGCCAGAACCCGCATCCGATCATCTGTCCCGATTAGAAAAACCCGATGAAAAATGTTCTCTGACCTAATGAGATTAAAGGAAACATTTTCCTCTCGAGACGTTAAGTATGGTGACTTTTCGTGGTGATTCTAGTACCCCGTGGTTTGCCGACTTTGCAAATTACCCACTCGGGTGAACTTCGTTGGAGGCAATGTCCACCCACCCAGAAAAATAAGTTCTGCAAGGACGTGAAACAATTATTATTTGGGATGACCCCTCTCGTTTAAAATTTTGTGCGGATCAAGTGATCAGGCGATGTGTCACACGGCAAGGAACTCTCGACATTCCGAGGCTGCCACAAATAGACCCACCGGGGACATTATGGTGCACAACCTAACCGCTAAAAAGATTCTTTGATTCCGCTTCTTTGGCCCACCATTTACAAGGTTGCCCATAGAGTTTGTCAAAAACTGTGACTCGTAGCCAACAGACAAGGAAAAAACTTCACAAGCGGATGAGATGCCTCAAAACTCCATCCAAGTTTGTGAAATCTTTGACGTTTGGGGCATTGACTTTATGGGCCCGTTCCCGTCTTCACGAGGGAACAAATATATTCTCGTGGCCGTTGACTACTTGTCAAAATGGGTTGAAGCGAAAGCGCTCCCCACCAATGATGCCAGAGTCGTTTGCAAATTACTAAAATCTCTCTTCGCCAGATTTGGTGCCCCACGAGCTATCATAAGTGATCGCGGAACACATTTCTGCAATGACCAAATATGCATAGGTCATGCAGAAAATATGAGTTCACTCACCGCTCAATCGTCCACCGCACATTTACCAAAAACAATGGCAAGTTGAGATGTAAAGTGGTTTGAAACGTATCCTTGAAAGGACCATAGGTGAAAACCGTGCTTCCTGGTCGGACAAACTAGATGATGCACTATGGGCCTTCCGCACAGCTTACAAAACGCCCATCGGGTGTACTCCTTACAAGCTTGTGTATGGAAAGGCATGCCATCTTCCGATCGAGCTTGAGCACAAAGCCTATTGGGCCTTGAAACAAGCAAACTTTGATCTTTCTACTGCGGGTGATCACCGGAAAGTTCAACTCAATGAACTTAACGAACTTCGTGATCATGCCTATGAGAACTCATTGATCTATAAGGAAAAAACAAAGAGAATCCATGACTCCAAGATCAAAAATCGCGTTTTCAACGTCGGTGATCGAGTCCTCCTCTTTAATTCAAGATTGAAGATTTTCTCGGGCAAACTAAAATCCCGTTGGAGTGGACCATCACCAATCACTCAAGTCCCATTCCTTACGGCACTGTTGAGCAATCACAAGCCAACGAGCCCAATTTCAAAGTAAATGGACATCGTGTTTTAAGCAACTACTTGTGGAGGGGACGTACACAATTGGTAGTACTCACGATCTCAAACATTCCCTAATGTCTAATAAATTCAGGTGACGGGTCAAGCATAGCGACCTTAAACAAGCGCTTCGTGGGAGGCAACCCATGCTTATCCGTAGTTGTAATTGTATGAATAAGTGTTGTTTGTTGTGTGAGATAGCTTGTCTTTTCTATCACCCGTGTTTCGTGTTGTTGTTGTTTATTGTCCAGGATTGCCCGGATTGTGAAGGCTCCTATTCTCGGTTTTGTCTATTATTCGATCACATCGAGCTTCAAAAAAAAAATCCTCATCTAATTCATTTTGGGAATCCCGATATCCAAAATCTAATCGACTAACATTTATCATTTGGCATACTTCATAAAACGGCCTCTAGGATAACGTAGCACCCGCACAAACATCGAGACGATGTTTAGTACTTGTTTGGTGGGGGGGGGGGGGGGGTATCTTCGATTTGATTGTTGCCTGCAGCATTGTTACCACGTAATCCCGTATTTTCACCAAAATTTTTGCAAAAATACCAAAAAAAAAAAAAATTTCAAAAATAAAATAAGTGTTTTGTCACAGTTTTGACTTTTCTTTTGGGTAGAATGAGAATAATTTTTGACTCGATCGGGGCGTATGAGCCCTAGCTATGTTTTTCCTTTAGTCCGAGCTTTCCAAAACACACGATTTCTATTCTTTGAATTTAAAAAAGGTGAAAACAAGAAATATGCATAGAGTTAAATATAAAGTTTATGTTGTTAAGCAAGATTCGCTCAAAACTTATATGAATAATTGTGCTTCTTTTTCTCTCTCTATCCAATAAAGCTTCTAATCCATCCTAATCAAACGTGCTTGTCAACTTAATCAATCGATGTTTAACCAGAAAAAGCTTTCAAATTTGTTAACTTAGATTCTTTAAAAGCAAAGGTTTTTGAAAGATAAAATGCCAAAGAAGCATGAATGAAGTATGAATAGCAAAATGTCACGAATATTGTAATATCAAAACGAGAGAAGCATACATTCGATCATATGGAGCTAGTAAAAAGATTGTGTCGTGATATCCTACTCTGCTAACCACGAGTGGGGGTTCCAACTAAGACGTCTTTACTTCTATGGAATTGTTGTGTTTTGTGATATCTCACTTGGAAGAAAGGTCTAGCTGAGGGTTCAAAACTAAGACACCGATCCTTAGCCATATTAAGGGAAGAAGGTGTTGAAAGTGTTTTCCCATACGCAGCAACAGGGTTGGGTTTTCAAACTAAGAACACCGGTTCGTTGGTTGTGATATCCTACTAGGGAGCAGAGCTAGGTAGGTGTTCAAACTAAGCAAAACAACATTCGAGCTTTAAAGAACTTATGAAAATGAATAAATATGTTGCAAAAAGTTCTATGGTTTAAAATCAAGTTACAAGTTACCTTATAAGTTGTTGCTTTGAGTCTGATTCATCTGAAATTATAGACTATGAAAATAAGTTGAGTCTATGGTTGAAGCCGAGCAGACACATTCAAATCATATATCCATGTTGGAGTAAAAAATTCACATTCCCATAAGTATGAGGGCTTTAAACATCTACACTTATATCGACAATGATCCCTGTTTTAATTGCTTAGCTTTGGAGCTTGTGAAAAATCGGGACGATGAATTTATCCGTCAGTACGTCCGTAAAGGATTATTCTATCGAACGTTTCTCATTCTAGACCCATTGTGATAAATAATGGAAGTCAAACAATAAAAAAAATTAAAAAAAATAAGCTTTGATAGATGTTTATGAAGGTGAGATTACCCTTCGTGTTGGCAAGGAGGCCATCACATTCAATCTGGACCAAACTTCGAGATACACAGCTGATTACAACCATATGACGGTAAACAAAATCGACGTCATTGATATGACTTGTGATGAGTATTCTCAAGAGGTCCTAGGATTTTCAAACGTGATCGCGAGTGGCAATCCCTGATATGTGTTTAATTACACATACCATTTTTCATATTAAGCGATCCTAAATGACTAAAAACGTACCAAAAATACATTGTATTTGTATGTTTGCATTTGTATTGTGCAGGAAACGGATATTCAAGAAAAGGAGCAAAAAGAAAGCCAAAGACAAACAAATCCAAGCACGGAGTGAAAAGGGCAAAGTCAAAAGTCATCAAAATGAAGAAAATACAACTTGAGGGGCTAAAACTGCCAAGTCTAAAGTTGTGTTACAAAGTTACAAGAAAGGAGGGACCAAAATTGCAAAGAAGGTAGAGATTACATTTAAGTTATACAACTTGAGGGGACCAATCTGCCTACTCCCCCAAAAAAGTCTTCTTTCCCGCCCCAAAAACCCAGTTACAACTGGTATGTCGCCCATACTTTCTTCCCTGCAAAACCACTTCTCTCCCTAGCCAAAATCATTTCATCCACCCTACATTTTCCCCCCAGCTGTATAAAAGTCCATGTTGGCAATCCCTCACCATTCCTAAAGCATTTTCGATGGCTGAGATTGCCTCTAAAGAAGCACAAAAGAAATTGAAGGCTGGGATTTGCTTTAGACTCTCCTCACACAACAAGCACACTTCGTTTTTGCTCTCCAAAGAAGCACAAGCTGAAAGTCCAAGACTTCGGCTATAAATAGAGAAGTTTGTAAGCCTTTGAGGCATCATCTAGTTTTTAGTTTTTAATCTTAAAAATAATTTAGCTTATTTTCAGTTTGTTTCAAGTAATTTACAGGCTTTACTTTCATCTTTGTAAACACTTTCAAGATTAATAGCACATGTTGAAGTTTGTAAAAAGTCTATTTTACTACCAGTGTTATGTTTCTTTATCATATGGTTTAGTGTTCAAAAAAGCTTCACCAAAGCTTATCATATGCTATTTTCATCAAGTAAAAATGAAAAAAGTTAACGTAGTAAGTGAAAATTCATAAGTATTCACTCTCAAACATACCACGCTTATGTTATGGTTGATTAGCCAGTTATCCTGGATGGGCTCATGGACACTCTCACTAGCTTGTTTTGATACAAGCTAGAGCTTGTCTAGATTCTTGTTTATACACTGTTTTGAGCAAGGGGTTGTAAGTTTCACTTTTTCTTGTTTTTTCTTATTTATGCAGAACTGTTTTAAGTGCTTATTTTGTCTTATTTGCGGTTTAAAAGTGTTTGTATTACTTTCTTACGTAGTATGATAGTTCACTTGTTAAAATGTTAGTTATAAGTTATCTCTGCTAGTTACCTTTTGGAGCCAGTATTAACTTAAAGCTACTGTACTAACTCCAGATAGTACTGCTAGTTCATTTTCTTGGATTTCAAAGGTACCAGTACTAACTTTCATAACGTATTAACTTACACTAGCGTACTATTTAAGTTAGTCACTGTCAAGTTAAAAAAGTTAGTTCTGTTTGTTCATTGTAGCTTTTTCCGCTTATTATTTCAGCTTGTTTAAGATTTCCTTAGCTTTTTGAGTGTAGATTAATACCATTTTCCTGTATTGTTGCTGTAGTTATGCCGTTCTTGTCTTTTTCAAAGATTTCTCATTAGTTTGATCAGTTTGTAGGCCTTTTTGATTATTGTCATTTTAGAGTTTTTTCTTGTTGCTGTATTCCCTTTAATTACTGAGTGGTTTTTTAGGTTAGGTGAACTTTGTTTTTACTGTTAGGCCTATTTATTGTTTCTCTTTGTGTATTTGTTAGCCTTGCGAGTACTAACCCTTAAGCTAACATGTACTAACTTTATCCTAGAGTGCTGACTCCAAGTTAGTACTGGTTGTTTAATACTGTTAGTACTGTTGTTTGTTCTGTTGTGTTTATCTTGTTAATTTAGCTTAAATGACTTTTTGTATTTGCTTAGTAGAGTTAGGGTTAATTCATTTTGATTTTTCTTCAAGTTTGTTTGAGCTTATTTGTGCCTTAGCTTAAAGTTTTAAAGTGTTTTTGTCATTCCTAGTTATTATTCTTGTTCTAGCTTATTCTAAATTCTTATTTTTAGGTGCTTTTGCTTATTTTTATCAGTTTTAGTGCCCAATCATTCCCTGTGACATTCAAACACAAATCATCAATCGTCTTGCGATTTTCCATTCTAGCCTCGTTGGGACATAACGACCCGGGAACACTCTATACTGCTTCCGGTTTTATTGCTCTCGCGTGATTTCGTCCCTTGGTGCATTTATATCATTTATAGATAGGTTTCGAGGGGTGAGTTTGCGCGAGTCAGATAGTGAGGATGAACCTGAGTCAAATCCTAAGATAGAGAAGAAAACAGTTAAACCTAGTTTTGCTAAAATAGAGTTTGTTAAATCTAAAAAGCAAGTAAAATCTCCTAGGAAAACAACTGTTAAACAAGGTGATCAAAATAGGTTGAACACACATAGTCCTAGAGGAAACCAAAGAAACTGGAATTATATGATGTCTCAAAGATTAGGAAGTATTTTTGAGATGATTAACAAAGCTTGCTATAAGTGTGGAAGTTTTGATCATCTGCAGTATGATTGTGATAACTATCAGAGACAGTTTAAAAATAAAGAGATGGTAAAACCAATGTGAAACTATACTCAAAGGGTGAATCGCCAAAATTTTTCTAGAATGACTCACCTCAGTCTTAAAAGGAACATGGTTCCAAAAGCAGTATTAATGAGGTCAGGCCTAGTATCACTTACTACTGCTAGACCAGTTAATACTGCTCAACCAAAAAAAACAGTGAATAGTGCACACCCAAACAAAAACAATCCCAATACAATTGTCGTGTCCCTCACAGACAATGTAATAAATACACATTAGCAGAAAACTCAAAAATTGTCAAACCCCTTAGATAATTCCTCGAGAAGTAGGCTAAGTGTCCATCTAAAGGTGTGATTAAGAATATCACGAGGTTTGCTAAGGAAAAGCCCACCCGTTGCTATCATTCGAACCACCCGTTTTACTATTTTTATTGCTATTTAATTATTATCATGATACATATAAGTCATAACTTCACGAAAACTAGAAATACTTAAAAGGATAATTCCATTCGTCCTCACGATCTGCACCCAAACCATAGCTTTATTTTAAAACGAAATTAATGTTAAATACAAGTCACTGATGCTAAACTACTCATAAAAGCTAATTGTGTCATCCGCATAGCTAATTTTCGTCCCTTATTCCCTTGATCCTCTCTCAAGCTTGTTGTATTTTTTTAACATTATTTGTGACAAATTAAATCTATTGTCTTTTTCATATAAAGTAAACCCGGTTTAGACAACAATTAGTTGAAAAACTTTCCTAAAGGAGCGATATGGTGGAATAAGGTCCACAATTAAGGTTATAATTTCGCCATTGTATTATAGGGTTATCCTTTTTATTTCATCCGAAATAACTCAACTACGAGTCCAGAGACGGAGGCTTTGTTTAGATAACCTCGGAGTCGAAATTTGGTTTTATTATTATTATTATTGCAACTTTATTAAACCTCGGTCATTTAAACAACTGCCACATCGGTATGCAAGCCGACCATGGTCCAGGAGTCTTATTTCGACCTCGGTGATCCTCGACCTTTTAGAAGGCTGCACATCGTGTTGGTGAGCCGCAGATGCAGCAAACTTTTTCCTCAAGTCTCGGGATTATTTTGATTCCTTAATATGGGCCTTCTTTGAAGACTACTCATCGGTTGTGTAGGCCTGGCTAGAGGCAGTAAACTTTTTATCCATTAGTTTTTTTTATTTTTATCACCTGCACACCTTTTATATGACTACCACATCGGTTGTTGAGCGACAAGAGGTAGTGGTTTTTTTCAGCTTCTGGTTTTAGTACATGACTATTATTATAGGCCTATATTTTAAGTCATGTGTGGTATTTTAACGACCTAGACAATGGGAGCGAGCCGTCAAAAATCGGTAGCCTTATTTCTCACAACACTGACATATCTTGAATGTGTACCTTTACTTTTTCCAGAAGGGAATCTCTACGAAGTGGAATTTTAAAATAAGAAATCGCAATAATAACATAAAGTAACTTTTTTTATTAATCAATCTATATTAATTGTCTATTAGCTGATGGGAAGCAACACAAGCCACCAAATTAACCTTATAGGAGCTCTAAAGAGTTCCAAACTACTCCATGTTTTTCATCTTAACTTTATCTCAATCTATTACTTTTACTGGTTCTAAGCAAATTAAAATCTTTAATAAAAAGATTACGCGAAAATGCTTAGTCTTAATAAAACAAGTCTTTGCATATTATAAGTCTAGCATGGAAATTGCAAACTCTTGGAATTTTTATAGCTTGTACTCGCCATTGTAAAGCTTTTGTACTAAAAGACTAGCAAAAACTTAAATTTTTATAAGTTAAGGGGGAAGCTAGTGCGTTTTCTACATGCTCGATCCAACGTCAAAATTTGAATTTCTTAAAGACAGCACTTCGTGTCTAAATCACTTATTTCTATTTTGAGAGAAAAAAAAAATTGGCATAAATCATATTTTTTGGTCTGGGAAAAACATGAGGTTACGTGAAGGACAAGGCAAATGAAGTAAGATCAAATCGAAAGATCCCCCCCCCTATTTACTAGAACTACACATTGTCCTCAATGTGAGACTGTCACCCAATACTAATTTCAAGGGCATAATCACCAAATCTTAAGGGGTCTCTTGTAAATCTTAAGCGTTTATTAATTATGCTAATAGATAAACGTTTAATCAATAAGATCTAGGATATCGGATTCCCATATATAAGCATGCGAAGGATTGAAGATCGAGTAAACGATGGACAAAACCACGAGCACGGGAGTCTTCATAATCCGGGCAATCCTGGACACAAAACACGAAACACGAGAAAGAAAGAGGCGAGCCTCCTCATATCACACTTATTAATAAATATTATACTAATATACTACTACTAGGGATAAGCATGGATTGCCACCCACGAAGCGCTTGTTTTTGTGCGAGTCTCTAGCTTTACTCTCCTCATATCATCGTGATATTAGGGACGAAACAAGTGGAAGAGCAAACTTCCATCGGATATTCATATGCCACCGGCTCTAAAGAAGAAAAATGAAAAGCAGAGATGCCGGGGTCAAAAATGATATCCTTACTCCCGGGGAAGAGGTGAAGAGAAGAATTCACCGGATAAGTGAAATAAGGAAGAAAAATTCTGATAACATATGTGAAGGAAAGATAATGGCGATCCTCAAAAGGGCAAGCTCACATATGTAGGAGAAAAATTTTCCTCATGAATCTCGGGGACGAAAACTTTGACCATAATCTTTAAATCATTAATATCACTTAAACTCCTCGGGTCAAGATCAAGGAACACCTTCGAAGGGAGATTAGGGATAGTGTCGTCAAATAGAAAACTCTCAAGATAGATTATATTTCCCTCTGAATCATGATAACCGTCCTCAATATCCGTAGAAATATCAATATCTAGAAAACTATCGATCTCATCAATATCGCCTCCCGAGTTGAAAATTTTGTCTTTGGTCATCAAATCATTAATTGGAGCATCGTAAAAAATCTTCTTCCATTCATTCGTTTTAGATTCCAAATCAAATAAATCTTCATTCTCTTCGAGAGGCGGTTCATCGGTGAACCCCTCGATAATGGAAACAACGCTTATCTTAGGAGTAGACGGATCACGGTGAAGTAGAAACTCAATCTCATGAACGTCGCCACCTGGGTTGAAACATTCATCCTCATTAAAATCGGAAAGAGGTATGACAAGCAAAGCCGACTCATCAAGGTTAGAAACATAAGAGTCCTTACTCTCGATGTTCTCTAACACTTCATAAAAAAAAAGGATTTACGTCACTAGAGATGTATTCGTCATCGAATTCGAAAAGAAGGTTCGAGTAAATTTTAACATTATCTTCCAGAACGTCCTCATCGGATAGTGACTCTTCATCACTAGAGGTAAAATCATCATTTGAATCGAAGAGAGGGTTAGAGAAAGTCATGATTTTTTCCTCATAAACGTTAATGGGAGAAAATCATCACACGAAGGTAAATCATAATCACTATCACTCTCGGATGTATCCTCAGACTCACTTGGGATTAGAACAAGGTCCTCAACACTAGACTTTATGAATTCGTCTGATTCCTTTTTAGGAATAGTGCTAAGTTCCTTATTCCCCATAATAAGAGAGTCCTCGGGTTCTAAAGTCGGTAAAACAGGTGTGATTGCAATAGACGGAGGTATTTGAGAATCAATTTCATTCAAAGGAATAGTACTAACTTTAGCTGCCTGCTCTTCTTGTTTTAGTTGAATTTCATTAAGAATTTGCAAATCATTAATAAGTTTGAGTAGCAATTCTTGTATATTCT
>BQNB010035979.1:0-50460 GCA_026074375.1 Tanacetum coccineum | reverse complement strand
TAAGTCTATCGATTGTAAGGAATGTGTTTGATAATGAGACGCATTTCATTATGAAATTCACTTGACTCTTAAAAACATATGCAATGATGCTTATGAGTGTTGGGATATGAGGATGACCCATTGATCTATAGAGAGATATTGGGTATAGGTTTGGGTGTGGAGTAGACGTCAACTCGTAGCAAAAGAGATGAAGTGTTAGGTTAAAAAAATAAATGGTATTACAAGCTGCTGCCGGCGGTCCCAGATATATCTGGGGGCCGCAAGAATAGTTATGGGGGCCGCAAGAATAGTTCTGGGGGCCGCCGGACCGCCAACAAGAGAGGGCTTAGTTTTTTGATGAATTTTGTAAAGGGGTGACATTTTAATTTGCATTTCGCCAATTAAAAATGCTTAAATACTTCGGACGAAGTAATTAAGTTGTCACGACACGGAATGAAGAATAGACTAGAATCGAGACTAGTAGAAAAGAAGAGAAAGATTTACGGAATGTGTTCTATCATTCCTAGACCAAGACGAAGATAATTTAGTGATTCGCGCTTGAGGGGTAAAGAAAGGATGTCGACGATGTTATCTTTAGACGCCACTTTTTCGATGGATATGTTTCCTTTTGGACATTGTCCCGAAGGAAACGGTGACGTATCTTCGGTGTGTTTCATACGCGAAATTAATAATAATAATAATAAAGAAGAAAACAAACGAAGATGAAGGCGACGAGCTTGACAATGTCAAGACGGACGATGGTTAACGTACGATAAACTACACTCACAAAGTTATGTAGTTCTTCTCGAGCATTGCGAATGTTCATAGAACAATCACATAACGAGGTATACGGTTGTCTTAAAGGTGGTAGCGAAAATAGTGGAGGAAAGAGATTAGCCATCTCTATGGTTGAAGAGGCGTGGTTGAGTGAGAAGAAAGAGGTGTGATCGAAAGACAAAGAGTGTTTTCGTCGAAGAAAAAGAATGTTTCATCGAAGAGAAATAATGTTTTCGTCGAAGAGACAGAATGTTTTCGTCGAAGAGAAAGAATGTTATCGTCGAAGAGAAAGAATGTTTTCGTCAAAGAGAAAGAATGTTTCATCGAAGAGAAAGAATGTTTTTATCGAAGAGAGAATGTTTACGTCGAAGAGAAAAGAATGTTTTCGTCAAAGAGAAAGAATGTTTTCGTCGAAGAGAAAGATGTTTTCGTCGAAGAGAAAAGGAGTTGTAGTCGAAAATAAAAGGAGAGCGTTTTAAATTAAGTAGTTACAAGGCTTGCATATGGATTTTCGGATATGACCTTTAACATTTGCGATCGCAAGTTAAAGATACTTGAATATTTCGGAGGAAATATTTAAGTTGTCAAACCTACTAGGAGGTGGATTAGATTTGTATCTAACCTTCCTTTGACAAAAGAGTGGATCATTTAGAAGAAGGCGAGATGACGATTAAGGGAATGTGTGAGTGAAGACTCTAGGAGATATAAGATCATTTTACGACACTCTTGACTTTTTAGATTTGTGACACGGATGCAAATAAAAAAAATTCTAGTGTGAGAATGTATATATGCCTAAATGCATAAGACATATAGATACATGTATACAAGTTTATCTAAGCATGCATCGACATAATAATCAACAAGATTAATGTGTAAGACTATATGACATTTAAATGTTAATTGTCATACATTAAGCTAACATAGTGTAAGTGCACAATTAACATGTAAGTCATGTAAAATGACGCATACAAAACGTGATAATTTTAAATGCAATCATCATGTAAAATATGTTAGCATTTAGCACTTAGGAGCATGTGTTATATAGATAAACTAAGAGATATTTTATCTAAATTGCTAGAAAAAGGCAAACGCTTTTACAACAAACATGCATTCAATAGCTAAGCAAATAAACGTTGAGCATTAAGATAAACATGAAGGCATATAATTGCATTACATGGGAGCACGTTATCATCTTGAAACTTCAAAGCATATATGTGAGATGCAAGTAGTCCAGATTGACTAAGGATAAATCTAATTTCTACTTGCTTAGTGTGCACTCTTAATAAGATACAAAGTCCATCAATGTAGACTATCATTAGGCATTTTTAGGAGGAGTCATTTAGTCAATTTAGAGAATGAATATGAGACTATCACTAGAGGTGCTCAATTCAGGCTAAACACGACAATTTTTACGGGTTATACCACGAACCCAACTTCACTCTTAGAAGCAATTCAACTGTTAGGTCAAATTGAATTTCTATTGCAATAGATTCTCTAGTAGTAATTCTCATGTTAGACAAAATAGAATTCCTATATTTGCCTAATGAAGTGTAGAAAAGATAAAACTTGTATTGTCTTATCACTCAGGGCCTAATACGACTCAACTAACATGCTTTAATTCTAGTTTACGTAATCCTAATTAAGATGTGTGAAATTCTATGGTTGAATGAGAGAGAAAGCAAGTTGTTGTAATTTTAAGAAAAAATGAATCATCTTTAACCTAGGAGTATGCTTAAGGGTGACAAAGTGTAATACTCTATAATCAGATTGTTCAAAGAAATATAATTAAGGTTATTTACCTTAATAGATCTTATGAATGTTTCTTTGAATAAGTATGGTGATGGTTTACTAAAGGTTAGTTACATGTATGTTGGACTTTCAAGCAAGAAACTCACAAGAGAAAGATGTTTTAAAGCTAATGCAATAGGGCGGATTTACTTAAACCGAAGATGAATCTTAGACGAAGGATCTATCGATTCGTGGAGGTGCCAAATTTGGGCAAGGATCATTTTCCTACTATTTAGGAGATGGTGTTGAAATTAAGTTATTAGGAGAAGCTTATATAAGTTATAAGGGTTCTTGGTTTGAGTTTTCGAAAATGACGTCCAAGACATGCTTATCAAGTTGGAGTACTTATGAGTTTCCCGATGGAAATTCATAAATCGTCAATCCTACTTAGAGTGTGTTAATTTTAGCATGTATAATTTGACCATAGCTAATAATACAACATTTGAACACTTTAGACTCAATGAAACATCTTCATTGCAAGTGTGAATTGCAATTCGATGACTAATCTTGTTGTCTTGCAATCGACTTCGTGATTTCATGTAATAACCGAGGATGGTTAAACATGTAGACAAATTAAGAGCATAATTGCTGAAACATAAACGGTTCACCTACCGGTCCAACTAAGCTCATAATTAAAAGACAAAGATAGAACGTTATTTGTGATCTTGTTGGTCCAGTAATATAAGACACGATATGGAAAGCTATCCCAGTATCTAGATTACTTGGTCTGCAACACTAGACTCAGTTGAATGATAGGTCGCATATTCAAACACATAAACAAGTATGAGGTGATAAACATAATTAAACAATCAACGAAAATTTAGAAAAATAGATTTAAAACAAACCAAACATTGAACTTTCATTAAGATGGCTAATACCCGAGGGTATTAGCCCACAACCATTGTAATTATACAAGCGTAATCAGACAATTTAAATCGAACGATTAAGAGAGTAAAAATTACACGATGTCTTCTATGGATTTGTGATCAATGCTTGACCTTTATGGCTGATCTTCTCTTCTAAAATTCATCTCTGATGAGTATGGTATAAAGAATATGATATTGCACACTGAAAACTCATTTTTGAGTCTTCTATTTATAGTTGCTGAAAAATACTTGATACGCCGTATCCATATTGGTCGATATGGAATATTGGGTTGGATTCCTTAGAGTGCGCGCTACGTTCGTAATAAGTCTTTGATATCATTCCCAATTTACTTGATTTACTGTATCTTCGAATAGTTATCTTCATGGATACGGCGTATGTAGATAGCATGGATACGCCGTATTGGGAATTGGTCAAACGCGTTTTCTTGTGAAGTCTTGGCGCTGATACGCCGTATCTCTTTAGTTGGATACGGCATATTGGTGAATTTTTAGAAATCTTCAAATGTCTTCGTTTTATCTCTAATTTATGCGCCATTTTAGCTTAATCATCACAAAAACACACCTGAATTAACGGCATTTATCACTTTAAAAGCAATTAAAGAACCAAATAATTGCAAAAAATATATAAAAGTGGCAAAATAATGGGATAAATGATATAATAAAGTGAATATAGATTGTCATCAAATATCCCCTCACTTGAAGTCCTACTTGTTCCCTTAAGTAGACTTTAGAAAAAAAAAAGTTAGTTTTATGAAAATATGTCCCGACGCGAAGTTAAGGATTTCCCTTTACGCCATCGTTTTTATGTCCTAAAACACCTGTACATAACCAAGCTCCTCATGAAGTATAAAACACTTAGTTCACTCAACTAGTCTAGGGTGCAACATTTAAGTAGTACGCTCAATTAGTCAGTCGTGATTAGTTTCGTATCATAAGCTTGGCAAGGATACACATCTCCACCGCTAAAGCTAAGGAAGAACAAGTCAAAAGCTAAATTGGGTTAAGAAGGCTTAACGGTTGATCACTTCAACAGTCTTACTCAACCATAATACCAAACAACAAGGTAGCTGTATCATATATACACGGCAAATAATGAACGGAATATAAGACATAGACAATCCGAACACTCACTTTCGTGTTTAATCAGCGGTTTAGGATGAAGAATGATAAAGGGTAGGGACCTCTAACTTTCACCAAAAGTCTGTCTCTTGTTAAAGCTAGCAGTACTAACTTAAAGCTAGCAATACTAACTTAAAGCTAGCAGTACTAACTCCAAGTTAGTACTGGTAGTTAAAATTGTTAGTACTGTTGTTAGTACTGCTGAGTTTCTCTTGCTTAATTTAGCTTAATTGCTTGTTGAATTTGCTTATTTAGGGTTAGTTTAGCTTTTTAGGTTTGTCTAGGCCTGCTCTAGCTTAATTGGTTTTGTCTTAAGCGTATTTGAGCTTATTTGTGTCTTAGTATAAAAGTTTCAAGTGTTTTTACCATTTCTAGCTTTTATGCTTGTTCTAGCTTATTTTCCTTGCTTATCTTTGTGTGCATTTGCCTATTAGGTTTAGTGCCCAATCATATCTTTGTCATATTCAAGCATCGATTATCAATTCGTCATTCGATTTTCCATTTAAGCCTCGTTGGGACATAACGACCCGGAAACACTCTATACTACTTCCGGTTTCATTGATTTTGTGGATCCTGATCCTTGTTATATATTTATATTTATTTATATATAAAAAAGGAGTAAGATCACACGAGTCACGTATCAATCCTTCTGCTCAAGACAGCGTATTGAGTTTCACAGTCTAAACGGCGTATTTGTTTTCCAAACAATATGGCGTATTCAGTGAACTCTATACGGCGTACTAGCATTCAACAGACCTATACGCCGTATTCAGACCAATTGGATACGGCGTATTTGTCATAAGATACAGTAACAGTAGTAATTTTTTGTTATTGATTTCCTGATTTATGTGTTCCCTCCCCAAGGGGCACATCCTACTGATAGTTTGTGCTTAATTTCACGAAACTGTTTTATGAACAATGGCTAAACCTATCCCAAAAAATGCTCAAGAACAAAATCCTAGTGAACAAAGGGACGAAAACAACGTGAAAATCGAACTCAGTAAGGAATTATTAACTGAACTACAAATTAATACTTTCGGCGGAAGAAGTGACGAAGATGTGATCGAACATATCGGCAAAATTCTCGAAATACTAGATTTAGTCAAAATAGCCGGTGTGGACCCTTTTTAACTCCGCATGAAAGCCTTCACTCTCTCACTTTCAAAGGGCGCAAAAGAATGGTGGATGAAAGAGGGGAATGGAAATATTTCCACCTAGGAAGAGTTAGTGAAGAAAATTTTCAAGAAATTTTATCCCCTATCATGTGCTAGTAATTACGATAAGTTGTGCGACGATGATGAAGAAGGTTGTGACCCACTCGAATTCATAACTTGGAGAAACTTAAAGTTCAAGGACCATAAAAAAGTGGACGAGACGACTAAACGCGCACTATTGTATACCTGGATAGAAATTGGAAAAGAGGAAGGACTATTGAATGATGAAGTTTTAAGTAATGAAGAATGTGAAGAGCAAGAATATGGGAACCCTCCTAAAGACTCATTCCCTAAACCCTGTTTTAAAATGGATAAAAACAACCATAATGAAAATAACAGGAACACTTACAAATCAAGTGGTATGGATCTAAGTGGTGCACCTCAATACGAGAATATAAATAATGCACAGCCCAACGAAGGGCTATGCAGAGTGGACATATTCAAAGTGATCAAATACATGATTGGAGATAATGAAGAATTCTTAGCCATATGCACACGCGAATGTGACTCTTGGGAACAAACAATTAACGGAGTATCAAGTATTTACCATCACATCTTTCGCAAAAAGGATGAAGGATGGACCGTACATCGCACCAAATGAAAAAGAAGGAAAAGGTCAAGCTTAAAGACCAGCTAAAACAAAAGTGCTTCCCGGTATACAACCCGGTAATTTTAATTGTTTGTCGCATTTAATTGTTTGAATTTTAATTTTTTGCACGAGTCTGTCTTCCTAGACATTACATACGGCGTATCGAACCCCATTGAATATGACGTATGCATGTCTGGACATTATCAGTTTTAAAACTTAATATTTAATTTCCAGTAATTAAATTGTTTCTATAAGAACAATACGGCGTATCCTAGGGTTTGGGATACGGCGTATTGACCCATGTATAGTTGTGTGTTTAATTGTTTTCTTGTACCATTGTAGCGAGATAGATTTTTCACTTGTCTTCTAACCTTTTATAGGACCTTGCTAAAACTATGATATGGTATATGCTGAAAAAGACTTGTGTTGAACTTATCCGGACATTCTGAAGCCCTAGTAAACACACTTTTTGCTCAAGAACCCATCATGGAGAATTATCACGAGCAAAACATCAAGGAGTTTTCCATTCTAATTCTATTTTCCCTTATTATTTACTTGTTTTATCTATACAACGAGGACGTTGTATAATTTAAGTGGGGGGATGGAGAATTAGAACGTACTTGTCTTTTTTTTTACAAAATAACATGCAAAGTGCTTAAAATTGGTCAAAATTTAAATTTTTTCAGCATGACTTTTGTAAAAATCACTAGTTACATTACCTAGTGCTCTATAACCCTTGATACATATTGTGAGAATTAAGCCTATTCCATTCCAAGTGTCTACTAAATTCCATAAATTTATGAGTGTGCCAGTGATGTAGTGGACTTTAGAACTTGGCCTGGTATATCACTCGAGACCGCTATGATTAGTACTATGGATTTAGATGAAAGAATAGGTTCAACTAATAAATTTCTAGGATTCAACCAAATAGCCTACATGTCGTAGAAATAACTAACTTCACTAGTTAGTTAACTCTCGTATAACCCTTGATTACTCTCATTTTTAGAGTAAAATCCCCTAAAACAACCTGTTGAACCATTCCTTTCTTTTTTTACACCATATTATATGTTTCATTACACCGTTGCACCTTAGTCTACCGTGTAGATTAAGCCTATTTCTCTATGTTGCTAGTTGCTTTCGTGTAAAGTCTTGTATTTCCTGTGTCAAAGTGAAAATTTTCTATCTCTGTAATGGTCGGGAAATTGCACAATGCAATGGGAAAATTATGTAGCTCGTAAATTTTGCTACTTTTCGCAATTATGAATTATTTCCGATGAAGAAGTACTACAAGGAAAAGATTATCCGGATAAATTATGAAAGTGAAGACGGTGGAATCAAACCGAGGTTTATTATGTATTATAAAAAAAAGGAAGAGAAGGAAGAAAAATAGTCATTTCAAAAAGAAGTTTATACCGAAGGAAACACTTAGAAGGATCGATTATTCGTTGATACATTACAAAAATCAACGATGTTAAGTTTTGTAAAAAGTAACCGATATTACCACTTTTGTAAAAGCGTGTAAAGAATGGGATGTAAGAGAAGTTGACCGTTATGGGAACGTTAACTTTGGTTGTCTTTGTCATTTTTGTGATCGAGGCGTCTGTCTATATATTCGAGTCTTTGTCATGGAACGATCGGGGGAAAGTTACTAGCAACCGCACCTTATTTGTTGGCTTAATCTATTTGTTTTGTGAATTTTATTTAACAACCATTTTACTTCCTTTTCCTAGCAACTAACCTTAGTGTCTACTCGAATGAGGACTTGTTCGAGCATGCATGTCTATTCTGTCGTTACGGCCATGTATGCATGTTCTAGCTACCTTGTTGGATGACGACTTTTGGTGAAAGTTAGAAGGTCCCTACCCTATATCATTATTCATCCTAACCGCTGGTTAAAAACGAACAAGGATATGTTCGGATTGTATATGTCTAATCCGTCATTACGGTCGTGTATATACGATACAAATGCCTTGTTGATGTGGTACTTATGGTGAAAGACTGTTGAATGATCAACCGTAATCCTTCTTACCCTGATTTAGATTTTGACTTATTCTTCCTTAGCTTTAGCGCTGGAGATATGTATCCTTGCCAAGCTTATGATAGGAAACTAATCACGACCGAGCAATTGAGCGTACTACTTAAATGTTGCACCCTAGATTAGTTGAGTGATCTGAGTATTTTCATTTCCATATTTCTTAAGGAGCTTGGTCATGTACATGTGATTAGAACGAAACAATGCTTAAACGAAAAATCCTCAACTTTGGTTAAGGTCACATTTTCATATATCAAAACTTTTTCTAAGGTCTACTTGAGGACAAGTAGGATTTAAGTGGGGGTATATTTGATGACATCAAATAACGTCACTTTATTATATCATTTATCCCATCTATTTTGCCCACTTTTATATAATTATTCCATTATTTGGTACATAATTGCTTTAAAGTTGATAAATGCAGTAATTCAGGAGTGTTTTATGAAGATAATCTAAAAGGCCCATAAATTGGAGCTAAAACGAAGACATTTGAAGATTTCTGAAAATTCACCAATACGTCGTATCAAACTAAAGAGATACGACGTATCAGCGCCAAGACTTCACAAGAAAACGTGATTGACCAATTCCCAATACGGCGTATCCATGCTATCTACATACGCCGTATCCATGAAGATAATTATTCGAAGAGACAGTAAATCAAATAAATGGGGAATGATATCAAAGATTTATTACGAACATAGCGCGCACTCTAAGGAATCCAGACTAATACGCCGTATCGACCTATTTGGATACGGCGTATCAAGTATTTTTCAGCAATTATAAATAAAAGACTCAAAAACGAGTTTTCAGTGTGCAATATCATATTTTTTATACCATACTTATCAGAGACGAATTTTAGAAGAGAAGATCAGCCATAAAGGTCAAGCATTGATCACGAATCTATAGAAGACATCATGTAATTTTTACTCTCTTAATCATTCGATTTCAATTGTTTGATTACACTTTGTCAATTAACAATGCTGAGGGCTAATACCCTCGGGTATAAGCCATCTTAATGAACGTCATGTTTGGTTTTTTAAAACGATTTCTTAAATTATCGTGATAATTTAATTCTGTTATATCACATCCACTACTATTTATGTGATTGATATGCGACCTATCATTCAACTAGGTCTAGTGTTACGGACCAAGTAATCTAGAGATAACAGGGAAAGCTCCTATATCGTGTTTCATATGTCCAGGAACCCAATAGGATCACAAATAACGTTCTGTCTTTGTCTTTTGATTATGAGCTTAGTTGGACCGGTAGGTGACGTTGTTAAAGTTTTCACAAGTCACCTCCTTAATTAACTGATAAAGATTGGAATCGGAAACTACCAGTATAAAAAACACACCATCAAACACTAAGTGGTTAACATCCCCGTTGGCTAGAGTGTTTACCATTGATCACCAACGGTTTAATTCTCAAAAGATAGAGCAAAACATTAAACTAAAAGGATGCTTTAATCGGATGCATTAATGTACAGGAATCATATGTCTAGTTATTAGGATGATGTCCCGCCTAAGTCTTAAGAATGATATGCCGCTTCGAGATAAGTAAATCATTGCACTAAAAGAAATAAACCAGCATTGAACCAGATTTAATATGGCTAATACAGTTTCTATCATTTGGCTTGTACCACTTTTCTATCTTCTAATCTTCATCTTTTGTGTTTATTGTGTTTTGAATTGGTATTTGTCATCACCAAACCTGTGCTAGTTCTCAGGCTGAACCCCCCATTTCATTAGACAATGTACATAGCATAGGTTTAACCAGTAAATAAACTAATTAAAATACTGATAGAATATAGGATTAAATTTCTACTCTTAGTTTTCGACACCCTACTTACCGCAAACTCCATCTTGACCAGGTACACTACTCGTTAAAGTGTTGTTTTAGGTTTGTCGGCTAAATATAAATGTAAAACTTGATAATCAAATAATTGACCCTACACGATAGCACATCATCACGTATTAGGAGGATTAAGACGAGCATTTACACCTCTTCATCAACACTATTCTGGAAGGCAACTCGAACTGAATTGCGGGACACAATTATTTTAACACTGAGAGACTGTAACAACTCACATTTTCACACCTTTTTACATCAATGAACATCCAATTATTTATTTTAAACTTTTACGCATTCACTTAAATTTCTAACGTTTAGCTAAATCGCGTAAACTAAAAATAATCATTCAACGTAAACGGACATCAAACAATTAAAAGTTTACGTCAAGCAAGTATTAAATAATTATTTGGAGGATAATTATTAACTTGGCACATTTTATTTTATTGGTTACGTAAAGTGTTAACGTTTCGCGATAAAATACGTTTAGGCATTCATAGAACCACCAAGACTTATCTACGCTTCAACAAATACCCATTATTATACCCAATACCCAAAGTTTTATAAAACATCACCCATGTTATTCATTGTAGCTGAATATTGTATATAAGAACCCAACTAGAACATACACTTTACAAGTATACACTTTATACTTAACCTATAATTCCTAAAACTTCAAGTAACACTAAAATATCAACACAAGATATCAAAGATTTTTCTTAGTCCCTCTACCCTAAATTTCATGTATGCTTCACTCCCATGGGGACAAGAAGCACACAAAAACCTTACCAAAGTCTTGTACAACTAGGGCTCATTATAACTTAGTACCATGACTAGTGTTTTGACCATTTTTCTTCTTTGTTTCACTCCCCTTCTTTTTCTTATGGTCTTAGTCTTCAACTAGCAACTTGGACCATGGTTGTAGTATATAAGGAAGTGCAAGACTTGTAGAACACACACATATCATTTCCTTAGCCATAATCTTCACACAAAACCTCTCTTTGTCTCTCCCTAGCCCATGGCTCAAAGCAACACCAACAAATAATCCATATAATTTTAATTACCATGTATTCAAGTGTTCTAGTATCATATCTAAGACATTCTAAGGTGTATTGAAGGTTTAGTTTAGCATTTACAAGGGTTAAGCAAGAAAATTTCAAGATTAGGGTTTCTTGAAAGTTTAGGGTTTTTTAGTCTTGGAAGCTTATGTTTTGATTCTAAACTAGGGATTAGAACTTGTTACTCTTCATCATACTTAATCTTAAGGTCATCTAAAAACCCTACACTCTTTACATTTGTAATTTTATGTGTATATGATGTTTATATATTAAATCACCATCTAGTAAATATATTAAGATGTAAAATGGATTTTTACACTTGATCATGGTTTGAAATACTTTTTCGTATATTATATTAATGTTGAAAACATGTTGTAATAGAAGTATATACATTATACAAGTGTGGATTTATTTATAAAAGTATATATAAATAAATGGTTTAAAAGTTTACTTATTAAGTTTACAAGTAAAAGAAATGTAAGGACTTGTATTCTTGGACAAATGATGGACTAAAGGACTTAAAATATATGAGTCTTGTGGTATAAATTGTTGTAGAGGACTTGTAGTAAATTAACTAAGCTAAAAACTTATAAAAACAATTTTTATAAACACTTTAGTCAAATGATCAAAACCTTCTGTTTTTAATTCGAAAATAAGATATTCATTTTATATTTTATTAAAATACTACATGTCATGACGATCGTAGGCAATAGAGAAATCGAAAATCCGAGCTATAACGAAGAAGATACGCCATTTGCAAGGTTACAATTATAAATACTTTTATAAAAATAAATTACTATTCAATTCAGAAACTTTTGAAAAATATTTTAATTATATAGAACTTGTAATTACAAAGACGTGCTCGAAAGAATCACTAAAGTCCGAGTTAAAACGAATAAGATATGACTTTTACGAGATTACGATAATTAAATTTATAAAAATAATTTTATAAAGTGCATTAACAGTAAAAAATCACTGTTCATCAGAGAGTTAAAAATATGAAAATGTATTATTTTGATATCTCTTTTTAATACGAAAGCGTGAACATAAAGAACGTTCAAAACAGACTTAAAATGAGAAAGATATGCACTAGTTTATACTTGTGCACTATTTCCTTACATGAATAGTCTTGGTTCGTTTATAATAAAAATTATTGCGAAACATTTTAGAATCACTTGAATAATATTTATACATGTTTTAAACTTTATAAATATTATTTTACCAAGGCGATTAAACTATTTATACAATTATACGAGTACAAATACATGGTTATTATTTATCAAATGCGATTTAAATATTATTCCACAAATACAGTTAAATGGTGATGTAGCTATATAGAATTATATACAATATTAGTTATTCAAAGTACTTAGTACTCATACGACCTATAATTAATTAGGTTGCAATCAGACTTTTACGTGACACATTTCCTTCTGTGATTTACATTGTTGATTCATTCACTTAAGGTGAGTTTATAGCCCCTCTTTCACTTATTTTACATTTACTTTACAAATCTCAAGGGAGAATACATGCTCATTACAAGTTGTTTACATATTCATTTACAATCTCTTTTACATACTTGATTGCATACTGGATTTTGTAACTTGGTTACACGCTCATTTACATACACATTTTAAAACCACATATTTATAGGTCACTACTTATTCAGAACTTATAATTATTCTCTAAATTTTAAAGAATTCATTTTATCATTTTTGTCGATTTTTATTAAAATGATAAATTTTAAATAATCGCGTGCTATACCTTGGGTAATTATCTGTTTTAACGATCAAGAAATCAACGAATGACAAATTTTAGCCATGAGAGCTTATTTAATTTATTTTAGTGTTTTTCCGACTTTTGTTCGTGTTTGGCCGAACAGCGTCGAAATCGTGTCTTTAAAAGTGTTAATCCGTTATTTAAATAATTGGGAAAAGGACTAACAAATACAAATTAATAACTAGTTAACAAGAATTAAGCCCAAACCCCCTCCCCTCTTTTTGGCCTAATCGGCAGCCCACAAACAAACACACCTTAATCCTATATTTTTTTTAATCCAAGTCCAGCCCAATACCAAAATCATTAACCCAAAACCCATTCTCCCTTTTTTATACAACAAGACACACACACATAGATTAGTTAACAAAAAAAATTCGGTATCTCCCTTCTCTCCTTACTGTTCGAACGACACATCAAGAAAAACACCATAAACCTTCATCAAAAATTCCCAAATCAATTCTAATATCCCTAATATCATTCATACATTAATACCTATGATTCATTTTAAAGATAAACCACCATGCATCTTGTTTTCTCAAGTTCATGATTTTTCTTGATTAAAAGGGTTTTTGATCTGATTAAAAGCAATAGGATCATCAAGGGTTAGATATTGATGGTGTAAACAAGTTTTGATGCAACGAAATCGAGTTTCGAATATTGTTTTGGGGTTGTGTGGTATTCGTCCAAAGTCATGAAACCATAAGGGTTTATGGTTTTGATCTTCCTTACTATTCCATTGTGTTTGTAAGGTCCTCTTGTTTTCTTTTGTGTTGAATTACTTTTACTTTGAATGCATGTTGATGGATTTTCCCTCTTATAAGGTGGCATGTGCATAGTTTTCATTGATTTTGTTTGATCATGAACATCAAGGTTTTGATGAATTGAAGATATGTTTATTGAGATTTATTATGGCAATTGCAAGTGAATAGATAATGATTTGGTTAAGTTTTGGAAGGGCTTTGAAGTAGTTTTAGGGACTGTTTCCAGGTTAGTAGAAAAACATAGATTTTCCCAATAATTATCAAAGTACATGGTTGAATAGATATAGTTCTAAGCTTCATGTGGCGAATTGGATGGTTTATCAACTCCTCCGGATGAGGAAGTTATGGCCAAATTACTAAAACTAGTCAAAATCCGAGTCTCGGACTTCTTTGGGTGAAAAGTCCAAAAATTTGTACTATAACATATAAATATGCATAACTGTAGGTGATAGGTAAACATTTAACTTAAACATGAGCGGTGGTTTTAGCCCTTACGGATAAACGGTTTGGGAAATACGCCAATATTGGTGTTTGGTAGGAAAACTTGGGACTGTTGCAGACCAGCAGTATAAAAGGGTTAATTTCAAAAAACTTTTGGCCTGGGAAGGTCTGGATTATTTGACGGGGTTGTATAAATAAGTTCAAGGTATATGTATCGAGTTGGCTAGAGCCATATCTCCCCCGGATGAGTGAGATATGGCCGTTTTACGGAAACTAGTCGATTCTGGAACACCGTTTGGAAAACAAGTTAAACACCAGATTTTTGCAATAAAATGTTTGTTTTAAAAACATGGTTCAGTAGTAGACATCTTAGGCTAACATCTCCAAGTGTATTCACTTCAATAGCTATCACGGTTTAAGGTTTATAGTTGTTTATGTAAGTAGTTAAAATTTAGAAAACTTTCTAGTTGGGTAGTCTGGTACTAAATTATCGTTTCCTATTGATTGAAAACTAATTAGATGAAGAGGACTTACATTCTGGAAACTAGACTCAAATGTCTTTCCAGGGGTGAAAGCCTCATATTCATAGCCTTTACGGATTAGGAGATATAGATCCATCAAGTCGGGTTAAATCCAGAATTTGGAATTTTACGTTTGTTCTTTAAGTATAAAAAGCATAGATACACGTTAGTAAAACAAGAGTTAATAAGCAAAACTTAGTAGGTGTTTAATTAGATATAAACACAGGTTGTATATCAATTGAGGGATGAAAATACTTTGGTTAAGTCGTAATGCAATGCCGTGCATATCTTAAAGACATATCTAATGATCATGTGATTATTTTTACGTATTGACTTCTTTTATTATACTAAGACGCGTCACGCCTTTTTAGGTGGTGCTTAGGAGTAATTTTCTATCATCCAAAGATTCATTTACTTCTGATCTCCTTGCTAATACAGTGAGTTCATAGCCCCACCTTTTCTCTTTTAATTATTTTCATAAATTGTTTTTGGGGTGAGAATACATGCTAGTTTTACTAAGAAAACTTATTGATTTCCACTACTTAAGAGTTACTTGACTATCTTTATTAAAGCTTGATTTGCTTACTACATGATTTGAGATCATTGATTATCTATTTACAAAACCGTGAGTTTTGAACACCTTATTAGTTTTACTAATGGGACACATGTGCTTGAAGGGTATGCCTGACCTGCTTATGAAATTATCTGCATGAGTCGCTATTGCCAAAGTCCCTAATTTCATGAACCGTTAATCACTTTGTAGGGGTGAACGCTAGTACAATTAATAAATCTATTAGGTTGACCACCTTGTCCGGGGGCTTGATTCAAATCCGTTTGATCACCCCAACTCGTTAACGGACAATTTGTATTGAGAATCCATAGGTATGAGGCAATAATACCTACTTCAGGGTCAAACTAGAATGCATATGGCATGCATTATTGTCAAGGTTTTGGTGTCACGAGCTCAATGCAGTAATGTTAAATGATACTATGAAATACTGTCGCTGGCTGATCTTAAACCTTGTGGTCCACTACTAAACATTTCTTGACTTATTGAATCACTACTTGGATTTCAAAAATAATACTTTGAAACGTTGTAATGCTACTTTTCTTACTAAAATATTACTTTAACTATTTCAATACTGCTTTTACTTAAACCTATGGATTCACTAACATTATTGTTGACGTTTTGCATGTATTTTCTCAGGTTATTATTTTGCTAGCTGAGCATTGGGAGCATTTGGATGCGCGGATATCAAAACTTTAAAGGCTTGGTTTTTCTTCACATTCGATAATCATTTATCTTTAAATATACAAATGAGTCATGTTTAAACTCTTGCAACTTTTGTTAAAAAGGAAATTATTAGGACCTGAATTTACTCTGATTTATTTAAATCGAATGTGACATTTTATTAAACGTCTCTTTTGAGGTCGTTTTCTGTAACTTGTGTTTATGAACTATGAAGTAGCATCACAAGTGGTATTCCGCTGCGTTGTTGTGATTTTGTGGGTGTTATAGGTTGGTATCAGAGCACTAGTTATAGAGAACTAGGTCGTTTTCAAAACCTAAACTATAACCGATTATCAAAACAATTTAAGAGTCATTCACCACTGTCCAATATCCACGTGCGCTCGCTCCCAGCTAACTTATATGCTCTCTTTTGCATCCCTATTGCTATTACATTAATAATTAGTATATAATATGTCACATCCTGCCAAGGCGGAAACACGAGGCGTAACATCATGGATATCATCACAACACAATGGTGTTAACAATAGAGAATCACTACATCCATAACTAAATATAAAAGATACGATGTGTCATGACAATACCAAAAACAAAAGAACGGCATCTTGTATTAATGAAAAAAGGGTCTCGTCAATACAAAGACAATGTATCACAACCCTATCAAACCTAATAACATTCAAGAATTCATGGAAACAATTATGAAATAAAATCAAATGAGAACTTCCAATGCCAGCCTAATGGTCTCTCTAACCACTTTTATTAACTTTAACACCTTCATAACGCTTACCTGAAAATGATGTTTAAAAACGTCAACACAACGGTTGGTAAGAGTCATAGGTTTTACGACACCAATACAAGATTTAAATCAATTACTGTGATTATATAAAAAAACAAAACATGGCAGGACAATTAAGCTGACTATCATACATGCTAACATGCATTCGTCCTAAACAAGCAACCATAAATGGGACGGAACGTGTCCCCCGATTCATAGCATGCAACATTTAGTCATGGAGAGGAATGCTATCCCCAAATCCCAGACTCTTGGTACCGTAACACACACAGGTTCATACCCATACCACGTAGGCAAAACCTCTTGCCCACAAAGTAGGCGAAGAACAATGCAACATCATACAACATGCAGCACATAACATATAATAGCTACTTAAAAGTCCATGAGTAACTTGAACCACATAATCAAATCAATCAAAACATTTCAAAACATATTTTGCATCACTTCCATCCCAAGAAAACATAGTAAAATGAGACTATGAAACTCACCTGATGTTCAGCTTACTTGACAAGATCTTGCACACAATCTAATCATAACAAAACACAAGTTACACTCAGTTAGGCTAAAAGCCTAAGCCAGTGTAACAATAACATGATGGACCTCTAAACCTAACACTAAGTTTATGATCCTTTATATGTATCTCCCAAATCATTTTCATACTCTATATAGTCTTAACCCTTAACTTCCAACTTTTCAGTTTTCGACAGAAATTTGTAGTTACTTTACGACCACAAATAAAATAATAAATCACCTAATTGATGGTTTTCTTTGCAGTCCCTAGTTCCCCAATGAGTTATGAGCTACTGTGATTTTAAAAAAAAAAAAATATTAAGTGGAACTATTTTATAAAAATTTATCTTTGCAAAGTACATAGATTCGGATCTGATCGAACTACTCAAAAGTTTGACTTGACCAGACCCATTAAGACACTTGGAAAAATTCTACAAAAATTCCATAAATTCATATACATCATGAACTTACTACAGTAGGAGTTTCGTTTATTAAAACAAAGTTTTGATATGGTTTTTGACCCCATAAACATAACTCAGAATCTGACCCGAATTTACTGTTTTGACAAGTTTTCTTGCGAAAATTATTTGACTAACTTCCCGACCTCAAAACCTTTCGGGGCCGGACTCGCTGAACTTATCAATAGACATAAGATTCATCAAAAATCTCGTTACCAATCATGAGATAACATTTGAACAAGATGACTCAAAATTTTGCTCAACCCTAAATTCAATTTTACGCGTTCTAACTCTAACCGAATACATCAATATGATTCAAATTAAACCCTAAACACTTCTAATTAAGATTAACATTATAAATTTACAGATTTTTATGAACCATAATTTATCCATCACTTTATTGTTACATGAATTAAAAAGAAAGTTAGAACAATTAAAGTTTTTAAACATACATTGATCCTTAATTCTTGAAACCTCAAATCACCAATTTAATCTTGAATAATTTTTTTTTCTTTCTTCCTTGGTTCGACCGGTTTAAAAAAAATAGGGGTGAGGGGTTTGTATTTATAGTGATGGGAAAGATATTTAGATAATTACCTAATTAGAGTTATAGTTGGACTAAAATTTATTTTTCCTTCCCCCTTTTTCTCCCATATCTGGCCGAACAAACATCCCTTTATTTTTATTTTATTTTATTTATTTTATTTATTATTTACACAAAAACCCTTTAATTTTGTTATTTTTATAAAAACCTTTATTTATTTAGACATCCTTCTAAATAAAACTAGTTTTAAATACCTAAAAATAAATTCACTTCATACTTTATTTTTTCTAACTTAATAATACTAGAATCTACTAACTAAATTTCTAAACTAAATTTCTATTCTCGTGAATTCCTATCTTCCAAATACGTATATATATACATATAAATATGTACTCACATAAAATTTTACCATCATTTTCATTGTCACTAAAATGTGAACATAATGATATCCATAGCAACCATAACTTCAATCACCATGAGACGATCACGCTCAATCGATTTGTAACCAACTCACATAAGAACACATAAACACATAATTATCATAACACATAGTGAAACTCAAGTCAATGTTAACGGTTGACTAACCTGCTCAAAACACATTTGTCACAGTATCCACTCCTTAAGGAAATCTCGTCCCGAGATTTAACCACTAGATTCACTAGAATTAGCAATAAACAGTTGGGGATACCTAGCCTTCATATGGTCCTCGCGCTCCCATGTGAACTTAGGGCCACACTTTGAGTCTCATTTAACTTTCACGATCAGAAACCTACTGCTTACAACTTCGCTTGCCCATACAAGGGTACAAATAGCAACATACAACTCTAAGCTAAAATAACATCTAACTACATAAACATCGCCCGTCTTCGAGGAAACTCGTCAAAACCTTAAGTTATGTAACAACGTCATTCATAACCTAACTCTGCAACTCATCAAACAAGAACTGTCTTGGAACTAAGTTATGAGTTGTTACAAAGCTCAACGTTTTTGAAGAATCAGCTCGACTTCGAGTTTATTCAAAATATAACATTAACCAAACCACCTCAGAACATTCAAGGGTGCACTAAAGTCTGCCCATAACCCTATGTGTCTAACTTTACTTAGTACTTCCAACGATAGCTTGCTCAACAAGCAAGTGTGGATACTTAGTTTTTACGAAATCCTCATGACCTCGCTTCGAGTTCCAATGGACTTAACTATCGAAATCCTACTATGATTCAAACTTTTAACCTCACGTTCGATAATCTCAACAGGCCCTTCAACAAAATGAAGAGTTTTGTCTACCTTAATTTCTTCTAAATGCACATGCAGATTTATATCCGCTAAATACTTCTTTAAATTTGAAACACATCAAATACGCTACTAAATTATTGAGGCAGTCTTAATCAATAGACCATAGGACCGATCCCTTTAATGATCTTAAATGGTCCCACATATCTTGGTTCTAACATTTCTTTCTATCCAAAATGCACTACTTCTTTCCAAGATGACACTTCGAACATCACTTTATCACCAACTTCAACTCTAAATGTTTACGCATATTGCCAACATAGCTCTTCTGGCAATCTCTAGCCGCTTTGAGCTTTTCTTTAATCAATATCACCTTATTTGTTGTCTCTTGTACCAATTCTGGTCTAATCGACCGAATTTCTCCAATTTTAGCCCAAAGAACATGTGATCTACACTTCCTTCCATACAACGCTTCAAATAGAGCACATTAAACACACGAATGATAACTATTATTATAGAAAACTTAGTTAAGGGTAGATGAGTGTTCTAATCACCACAAAAAAAACCAATCACGCACGCTCTCAACATATCCTTCAAAGTCTGAATGGTACGCTCACTTTGTTCGTCCGTTTGAGGATGATAAGTAGTACACATGTTTTAGCCGTGTTCTCAATGCCTTCTGTAACGTCTACCAAAGCCGCGAAGTACATCTTCCACCTTGACCTGAGATGATCGACACATGCACTCCATGCCTTGTAACTATCTCATTAGTGTAAAGTCTTGTCAAATTCCCCATTTTAAAATCTTCACGTACTACCATGTAATGGGCATACCTTATTCAGTCTATCGACTATTACCCAATTCGTATCATACCCACTACTTGATCTTGGCAACCTTGTAATAAAGTCCATAGTTATTATATCCTACTTCCACTCGGGTATCTCTAGTTGTTACAATAAACCCGAAGGTCTTTGATGTTCCAGCACTCACCTTTAAATGAGTCAAACAATTGCTAACATAGGTAGCAATATCCTTCTCCATACATGGCCACCATACATATCTCTAAGGTCATAGTACGTCTTATCCGCTCCCGAATGTACAAAGTACCTTGATGCATGAGCCTCGTCTATCATTAATGTCCTTACATCACCTATTAATGAAACCCATAATAAATACATACATCCACCTTCCTTCCTTTCCATTAGTTGGTCTATGCCACGTAGCATTTCTGCTATCGCATTCTCTACCTTGCCTATTTGTATGAGTACACAACCTAATCCTTGATTGGATGCGTCGCAGTAAACTACAAACCCTTTGGATCCATTACCCAATGACAATATTGGTCTATCACATAAATTGTCCTTCAACGTCTGAAAAGCCTCCTCTTGTTCCTTGGCCCACTCATACTTATGAATCTTCTACCTTAGTGAAGCAAGGGGTTTAGCAACCTTAGAAGAATTCACGATGAAACGTCGATAGTAACTTGCCAATCCTAAGAATAATCATATCTCGGATGGCGTATTAGGTACTTTTTTTTAATTCTTCATTGCTTCTATCTTACTAGAGTTAACGTAAATAGCATTGTTGTTAACCACATGTCTGAGAAAACACGTTTCTTGTAGCCATAATTCATACTTGGAAAACTAGGCATACTACTTTTCCTTCTTCTTGAACAACACAGGTGCTCCCCACAGAGAGTGGCTTGATCAAATAAAACGTATATCAAACGAATCCTAAAGGTTACGAACTATCGAATAGGGTAGCAAACGAATATCGAATCAAAGGCTAGAAAACATCTAAGGGATTTCACATATGGAAATAGATGCGGATCAAATGTCATAAGAATCCTTAAAAGGAAGGATAGAATAAATGTACCGATAGAAAACGCAAACAAAAGAATCAACAAGCGTACCACGACAAAATAAACACATAACGAATAACAATACGTATCAAGATTGATAAATGAAAAGATAGGATTCTTATACCAATAACCGACTTTACTCGAAAGAACCAACTAAATAATGTTTTTATAAAAATCAATTTATAATAATAAAGAAAGTCGTTTTAATTATAAAAATCACCTAAAAAATCGTCTTAAATATAATCTTTATAAAATTCATTTTAATCATGGTTGTCATAAAATCCAGAGACAGTCATTTAACAGTGTATCGCATCTTACCCATATAAATTACTTTAAACATCCTTTTTATAATTATAAAATTTATCAAAAACAAGCCTTTAAAAAATTATTATCATATCTTATTCATAAATATTATCTAAAAAAATAGTTTTGTCAGTCAACCAATTATAATATTGTTTTAAAATTTATTGTAAACATAGTTTTTCTTAAAAGAGACATTGACATTTTCACAAAAGTGTTGTAAAATACGTAATAATCATTTTCAATATAGTTTTCCCCAAAACACCATCAGATATACTTCAAAAGGTTTTCATAATTTTACATTAATATAAATATGTTACTCAAAAAAAGACATCGTAAATACCAAAAGAGATTTGTCTGCTAAAATACCGTTAAAGACTCTAACAAAAATGTTGTGTATGTAAAGTACCATGAAACCATTTATAGTCAGAATAAACAATAAAGCGAACATGCTCGAGGAATTTCTTACGAAGACTTCACGAACCAAAAGAAGAACGTAAAGACTAATCCGTACTTACGATCAAGAGAAAAACCATAGAAAAGCGTCGGTACTAACATGCCGTAACATGTTACGAAAACCAAAGGATATAATAATAACGGAGTCATGATCCGCACTAATATGTTAGGTACAATTAATGCTTAAAAGAAAATTTTGATACTCATACGAGTAGTCAATACCATGAAAGAACTAATGAAACGTACCAATATCCAAAGAAGCAGATCCAAACAACCAATATTCATCAAGACGCCGAATAGAAAAGTTAGATCATCCATAACGTCATGGTACAAACAAGGTATGTTAAAATGAGGGTTATATATCCGAGCGAATAATCGAGTAGACGAACAAACTTAATAATCATAATAATAGCAATAATGGGTATCCGGGGTATCCGCAAGCGGTAGATAGAAGGGGAAACTTACTAACTTCATAACTATTCATAACACAACCGCACATAATATAACATCTTACACTACCAACTAACAAGCAAACACCGATCAATGCAATCATGGTCACAAGTCTACGTGTGTGATGCCTTTATAATTTATGTTGGACCATCATAATATATTGCATCTTTCACTCGTTTCTTATTCCAAGACTACACCTCTCAATGGATAACACACTTTATACAGATTGCACATCTTAAACCACTTCAATATAAATTAGATAAGGATGCTCCATCAAAGAAAATACTTATTTATAATAATTATAATCAAAACGGCATAATGGATCGAAAGGTCTCGCAGAGCCTCAAAATACGAATTTTCCGAAAGAAATAATCATAGCTTCGGTACGAGGTAAAAAGATGGAATAAAACTTATTGTTGGGCCTCGCTTGGGTTTGACTTTGCCTTGTATGAGTCACCCGACCTTCGCGGGTTCCTGCCGCTATGGAGCATCGACAAGAGAATCTAAGTCGTCCTCATTCTCTGACTCTTAGAACTAACCTGTTTCCTCATTCGGTTCCTCGAGAGGTCCTCTTACTTGGTCTCTCTTTGTAATCCTAAGCTATGAGTAGCCGTTAGGTCGAAATAAAACTCAAAGAAAGCAAGAATACAAAAACGCCTAGATAGCTAAACACATAGATTCTATTACGGTTAGAGAGAGACATGACTAAAATAATAAGGAAGGGTATATACTATTAGATCCCAATAATGAAAAAGTATATATATATATATATTATATTATATAGTAGTAGACAAATTAAGAAAAAATAAAGCTTTCGAATAGCGAGAAAGTATAGTAGATACGTACATAAACACTTAAGCCCTAAAATGAAACTATATGAAGGACTCCTAGGTTATAGTCTAGGCTCGGCCATCTACTTCTCTATAACCAAAGGCTCTAATACCAATCTGTTACACCCCGTCAAGGCAGAAACACGAGGCGTAACATCATGGATATCATCACAACACAATGGTGTCAACAATTAATATTCACTACATGCATAACTAAATATAAAAGACACGATGTGTCATGACAATAACGAAAACAAAAGAATGACATCTTCTATTAATGAAAAAGGGGTCTCATCAATACAAAGACAATCTATCACAACCCTATCAAACCTAATAACATTCAATAATTCATGAAAACAATTATGAAATAAAATCAAATGAGAACTTCCAATGCCAGCCTAATGGTCTCTCTAGCCACTTTTATTAACTTCAACACCTTCTTAACGCTCACCTAAAAATGATGCTTAAAAACGTCAACACAACTGTTGGTGAGAGTCATAGGTTTTACGACACCAATACAAGATTTAAATCAATTATTATGATTATATAAAAAAACAAAACATGGCAAGATAATTAAGCTGACTATCATACATGCTAACATGCATTCATCCCAAACAAGCAACCACAAATGGGACGGAATGTGTCCCCCGATCCATAACATGCAACATTTAGTCATAGAGAGGAATGCTATCCCCAAATCCCAGACTCTTGGTACCATAGCACACACAGGTTCATACCCACACCACGTAGGCAAAACCTCTTGCCCACAAAGTAGGTGAAGAACAATGCAACATCATACAACATGCAGCACATAACATATAATAGCTACTTAAAAGTCCATGAGTAACTTGAACCACATAATCACAGCAATCAAAACATTTCAAAACATATTTTGCATCACTTCCATCCCAAGAAAACATAGTAAAATAGGACTATGAAACTCACCTGATGTTCAGCTTACTTGACAAGATCTTGCACACAATCTAATCATAACAAAACACAAGTTACACTCAGTTAGGCTAAAAGCCTAAGCCAATGTAACAATAACATGATGGACCTCTAAACCTAACACTAAGTTTATGATCCTTTATATGCATCTCCCAAATCATTTTCATACTCTATATAGTCTTAACCCTTAACTTCTAACTTTTCAGTTTTCGACAGAAATTTATAGTTACTTTACGACCACAAATAAAATACTAAATCACCTAATTGATGGTTTTCCTTGCATTCCCTAGTTCCTCAATGAGTTGTGAGCTATTGTGATTTTTTAGAAAAAATAATATTAAGTGAAACTATTTTATAAAAATTCATCTTTGCAAAGTACACAGATTCGGATCTGATCGAACCACTTAAAAGTTTGACATGACCAGACCCATTTAGACACTTGGGAAAATTCTACAAAAATTTCAGAAATTCATATACATCATGAACCTACTACAGTAGGAGTTTCGTTTATTAAAACAAAGTTTTGATATAGAGTTTGACCCCATAAACACAACTCAGAATCTGACTCGAATTTACTGTTTTGACAAGTTTTCTTGCAAAAAATATTTGACTAACTTCCCGACCTCAAAACCTTTCGGTGCCGAATTTTTCGGAAACTAGACTCGCTAAACTTATCAATAGACCTAATATTCATCAAAAATCTCGTTACCAATCATGAGATAACATTTGAACAAGATGACTCAAAATTCTGCTCAACCCTAAATTCAATTTTATCACGTTCTAACTCTAACCGAATACATCAATATGATTCTAATTAAACCCTAAACACTTCTAATTAAGATTAACATTATAAATTTACAGATTTTTATGAACCCTACTTTATTCATCACTTTATTGTTACATGAATTAAAAAGAAAGTTAAAACAATTAAAGTTTTTAAACATACCTTGATCCTTAATTCTTGTAACCTCAAATCACCAATTTGATCTTGAATAAAAAAAATCTTTTTTTTTCTTTCTTCCTTGGTTCGACCGGTTTTAAAAAAAATAAGGGTGAGGGGTTTGTATTTATAGTGATGGGAAAGAGATTTAGATAATTACCTAATTAGAGTTATTGTTGGACTAAAATTTGTTTTTCCTTCTCCCTTTTTCTCCCATATCCGGCCGAACAAACATCCCTTTATTTTTTATTTTTGTTATTTTTTTATTTATTATTTACACAAAAACCCTTTAATTTTGTTATTTTTATAAAAACCTTTATTTATTTAGACATCCTTCTAAATAAAACTGGTTTTAAATACTTAAAAATAAATTCACTTCATACTTTATTTTTTCTAACTTAATAATACTAGAATCTACTAACTAAATTTCTAAACTAAAATTCTATTCTCGCAAATTCCTATCATCCAAATACGTATACATATACATATAAATACGTACTCACATAAAATTTTACCATCATTTTCATTGTCACTAAAATGTGAACATAATGAAATATCCATAGCAACCATAACTTCAATCACCATGAGACGATCACGCTCAATGGATTTGTAACCAACTCACATAAGATCACGTAAACACATAATTATCATAACACATAGTGAAACTCAAGTCAAAGTCAACGGTTGACTAACCTGCTCAAAACACAGTTGTCACATAATACTTGGTTATGATTTCACCCTCCTACGTCTATCTTATAACGTCATACTATTTGCCTTTTATCGGTCGGTTATATATTGACCACTCCGACTATCGCGTACTTCTTGCTTTATTATTTTCTCCCTTGAACATCAATACTAGTATTATATAAAGATACTCGTTCATATATGAGCTACTTTCTTCTCAAATTCTTATGCTTATCTTCAGGATCACCGCCATCTATATATATAAGAGTAATTCATATAAGTGTTGACTATTTACGGTTACTTTCGTCTATTTTTGGAACTCTTAAGTAAAGTTAGTATGATGTCGAATAAATATTTAGCTTGAGGTCTATGATCATAGTACTTTGTTGGGTAAGTCAACATACAAGGTCTATGTGGGGCTTTTGGATGGAGCCGTAACTCCTCCGGATGAGTTACTTACGCCCAAATTAGAGAAACTAGTCTAAATGGGTGACCAACAGATAATTGGTGTTTTAATGGGGAAAATTTAGCTTAAAGCCTACTAGCTATTTACATGGACACAGTGATAATAAGATAAAATCTCAGGTCCCAAGTGGCGAGTATGGATGGAACGCCAACTCTTCCAGCTGTCGAAGATACGACCAGAAACCGTTGAAACAACTTAGTATTACCTTAAGAAATTACTAGACAGATTGTATTGGATATTGCAATACGAAAATTTTTTTGAACTAAAGACTACTAGGTTTTTACATGGGTGAAGGGTACAACATATGAGGACCATGTGGTTCTTTGGATAGAGCCTTAACCATTCCGGATGAATGAGTTACGACCAAAATGGCGAAACTAACTAGAAATTGTACCCAGATTTTCAAAAGTGAATTTTATGTCAAGATTTTTCATGATTAAGTAAACCTCATTTTCAACCAAAACTGTAGAAGTGTAGAAATTAGATAAACTTAGACATGGGCTTTTGTTTCGGGTCAAACGGAGTTATAAAATGGGAATTATGCTAAAAACGGTGGAACGGAAAAACGTTGTAAATAATCAAATTTGGCACATGAGGACAAATTGGTCATTCCACTTAGGTTCTTGGTATATTGGAGTATTTGGTTGATAACATCAGTAAACAAGGTTCATTAAGCTTGATTGAGGTGAAAACCTCTTGTTTATACCTATTACGAATTTTGAAATAAAGGTCCATTAAGTCGATCGAGGGCAGAATTGTTATGTGATAGTAATTATTACATATGTGTATAGCACTATGACACGTCTTAATAAGTTCTTTTACTTCAATATTTTATGAGCGATGTGATGATCTCCAAAGCATTTACGCTACTTTATTTCTGTTTGACGATATTGACATTCGGTGTACTTTGTCAATTCCATTAGTTATCTTGTCGTTCGCCTCCAAGTATGAATACTCTTCCTATGATTTTGAATCGCGTATGTTGTTTTCGTAATCCATCGTTCTGAAATCTTCTAGTTGATGGGAGTATGACTCTATCTTGTTACCTCGGATCGTGCCACCTTTTGGCACTTGACTTTGGAACACGTTTGACTAATGTCTCATTATTCTTCTCGTCACTTCTTATAATTTTGAATAATCATGCCGTCAAGGAGACACTCCTTTTTAATTAATGTAGCTTTTGGTGTTGTTTTGATATTGTGTTTTGTGTCGGCCATACTTAAGTAGGATGATTTATAATCATCTTATTGAAATGAATTAGGACGCTTCTTCATTTGAATAAGGAAATTATAAACCGCCGAACCATAAGTTCATAATTCTTCACTTACATGGATTGGCCCACCTCTTTATGTAAGTGACAAATTGTGAATGACTGGGCTTATGTGCATCTGACATAACGTGCGTTCGTCCGTACAAATAATTCTTTGGGCTATGAACTCCTTTTGACTCGTAATTTGTTATATGGATTTTTCTGAATGTGTATCTCCCGACGTGAACTTAATAAGCTAATAGTAATGAACCACATACCGCTTCCAAGAATTGACGACTTGTTAAATTCTTTGTTCCAATGGATTTTTCTTCGAGTCATGTATATAATCATTCCTTTTTAGGATTCTCACGACATTCAATCCGTTTGCTCATGTTCATTGCATATATTTGATGCTTTGACTTTTGTTCATTCAATTTTTGTTGGAAACCTCGATGAGGACCTAGCATTTCCTCATCTCTTCATAAGTAAACTGTAGACGATTATGGCAAATTGAGCACCAGGACGGCGCTCCCGTAAGGAGGGGAGGATGTAAAATCCCGTATTTATAGGACACTACTTATTTTGAACTTAAAATTATTCTCTAAATTTTAAAGAATTCATTTTATCATTTTCGTCGATTTTTAATAAAATCATAAATTTTAAATAATCGCGTGCCATGCCTTGGGTAATTATCTGTTTTAACGATCGAGAAATCAACGAATGCCATATTTTAGCCATGAGAGCTTATTTAATTTATTTTAGTTTTTTCTGACTTTTGTTCGTGTTTGGCCAAACCGCGTCGAAATCGTGTCTTTATAAGTGTTAATTCGTTATTTAAATAATTAGGCCGAGGATTAACTAATACAAATTAATAACTAGTTAACAAGAATTTAGCCCAAATCCTCACACCTTAATCCTATATATTTTTTATAATCCAAGTCCAGCCCAATACCAAAATCATTAACCCAAAACCCATTCTCCTCTTTTTATACAACTCGACACACACACAGATTAGTTAACAAAAAAAATTCAGTATCTCCCTTCTCTTCCTACTGTTCGAACGACACACTAAGAAAAACACCATAAACCTTCATTAAAAATTCCCAAATCAATTCTAATCTCCCTAATATCATTCATACATTAATACCTATGATTCCTTTTAAAGATAAACCACCATCCATCTTGTTTTCTCTGTTTCTTAATTTTTCTTGATTAAAAGGGTTTTTGATCTAATTAAAAGCAATAGGATCATCAAGGGTTAGATATTGATGGTGTAAACAAGTTTTGATGCAAGGAAATCGAGTTTCGGATATTGTTTTGGGTTGTGTGGTATTCGGCCAGAGTCATGAAACCATAATGGTTTATGGTTTTGATCTTCTAGCTATTCCATTGTATTTGTAAGCCTCTTGTTTTCATTTTGTTTTGATTTTATTTTACTTTGAATGCATGTGATTGATTTTCCTCTTTATAAGGGTGCATGTTCATAGTTTCATTGATTTTGGTTTGATCATGAACATCAAGTTTTAATGTATTGAGATATGTTATTGAGATGTATTATGGCATTGCAAGTGAATAGATAATGATTTGGTTAAGTTTTAGAAGGGTTTTGAAGTAGTTTTAGGGATTGTTTCAGGTTAGTATCAAAACATAGCTTTTCCTAATAATTTTTAACTTAGAGCCTACTGGAAAATTACATGGTTGGATAGGTATAAGTCTAAGCTATGTATGGCAAATTGGATGGTTTATCAACTCCTCTGGATGAGGGAGTTATGGCCAAATTACCAAAACTAGTCAAAAACCGAGTCTTGGACTTCTTTGGGTGAAAAGTCCAAAACTTTGTACTATAATATTTAAATATACATTACTGTAGGTGATAGGTAGACATTTAACTTAAACAATAGCCGTGGTTTTAGCCTTTACGGATAAACGGTTTGGGAAATATGTAAATATTGGTGTTTGGTAGGAAAACTTGGGACTGTTGCAGACCAACAGTATAAAAGGGTTAATTTCAGAATGCATTTACCTTGGGAAGTTCTGGATTGTTTTATGGGGTTGTAGAAATAAGTTCAAGGTATATGTGTCGAGTTGGCTAGAGCCATATCTCCTCCGGATGAGCGATATATGGCCGTTTTACAGAAACTAGTCGATTCTGGAACACCGTTTGGAAAACAAGTTAAACACCAGATTTTTGCAATAAAATGTTGGGTTTAAAAACATAGTTCAGTAGTAGACATCTTAGGCTAACATCTTCAAGTAAATTCACTTAAATAGCTATCACTGTTTAAGGTTTATAGCCGTTTTCGTAAGTAGTTAAAATTCAAAAAACATTCTGGTTGGGTAGTCTGGTACTATATTATCATTTCCTATTGATTGGAAACTAGCTAGATGAAGAGGCCTTACATTCTGGAAACTAGACTCAAAGGTCTTTCCAGGGGTGAAAGCCTTGTATTCATAGCCTTTACGAATTAGGAGATAGAGATCTATCAAGTTAGGTTAAATCCATAATCTGGAATTTTACGTCTATTCTTGAAATATAAAAAGCATAGATACACGTTACTAAAACAAGAGTTAATAAGCGAAACTTAGTAGGTTTTTAATTAGATATAAACTCAGGTTGTATATCAACTGAGGGATGAAAATAATTTGGTTAAGTCGTAATGCAATGCCGTGCATATCTTGAAGACGTATCTCATGATCATGTGATTATTTTTACGTATTGACTTATTTTATTATACTAAGACGCGTCACGCCTTTTTAGGTGGTACTTAGGCGTACTTTTCTCTCATCTAAAGATTCATCTATTTCTGATCTCCTTGTTAATATGGTAAGTTCATAGCCCCGCCTTTTCTCTTTTAATAGTTTTCATAAATTGTTTTCGGGGTTAGAATACATGCTCGTTTTACTAGGAAAACTTATTGAATTCCACTACTTAAGCGTTACTTGACTATCTTTATTAAAGATTGATTTGCTTACTATATGATTTGAGATCATTGATTATTTATTTACAAAACCGTGAGTTTTGAACACCTTATTTGTTTTACTAATGGGACACAAGTGCTTGAAGGGTATACCTGACCCGCTTATGAAATTATCTGCATGAGTCGCTATTGCCAAAGTCCCTAATTTCATGAATCGTTAATCACCTTGTAGGGGTGAACGCTAGTACATTTAATAGATCTATTGGGTTGACCACCCTGTCCGGGGGCTTGATTCAAATCCGTTTGATCACCCCAACTCGTTAACGGACAATCTGTATTGAGAATCCATAGGTATGAGGCAATAATACCTACTCCAGGGGCAAACTATAATGCATATGGCGTGCATTATTGTCAAGGTTTCGGTGTCATGAGCTCAATGCGGTAATGTTAACTGATACTATGAAATACTATCGCTGGCTGATCTTAAACCTTGTGGTCCACTAATAAACAGTTCTTGACTTATTGAATCACTACTTGGATTTCAGAAATAATACTTTGAAACGTTGTAACGCTACTTTTCTTACTAAAATATTACTTGAACTATTTCAATATTTCTTTTACTTAAACCTATGAATTTACCAACATTATTGTTGACGTTTTGCATGTATTTTCTCAAGTTATTATTTTGCTAGCTGAGCATTGGGAGCATTTGGATGCGCGGATATCAAAACTTTAAAGGCTTGGTTTTTCTTCACATTCGATAATCATTTATCTTTAAATATACAAATGAGTCATGTTTAAACTCTTGTAACTTTTGTTAAAAAGGAAATTATTGGGACCTGAATTTACTCTGATTTATTTAAATCGAATGTGACATTTTATTAAACATCTCTTTTGAGGTTTTTTCTGTAACCTGTGTGTATGAACTATGAAGTAGCACCCTAAGTGGTATTCCGTTGCGTTGTTGTGATTTTGTGGGTGTTACACACATTGACAAAACTGTTTACATACTGATTTCAAATTTGTTACAACTTTGTTATACACTCATTTGCATATCTCACGGTGAGATACAATACTTGTTTTTACTTATGGATGCAACAACTATACTTTACTCTTATGATTACGGATTAGCTTAAGTTGCATGAACTGTAAATTACTCAGAGGGTAAGCGCGAATGTTATAAAATAGATCTATTCGGAATTACCAATCCCTATTCGAGCGATTAGCTATCACTGGACAAACAAATGTTATACCATGTTGGAGCATGACTGCATTGGTGTCTACAGGGCCAACAACTACATACTCATGAACTCTTACTGTGCCTTGAATAAAGTGGCATACATATAAGTCTACGTCGCAGTTTCATGAACTTAGGGGTGCAATTGAAATCACACATGGTGTGAAGATCATTTAAAACTCATCTAGGATCTATAATAACAAAGTTTGTTGATGCACATCGGAATTTAAACAAACAATGTTATTTATAAGGTTTTACATTCATACAAACCCCAATTCTATTTGATCAGAATAGAACGTGTTACCTAACTATAACATGGATCAAAGACACTTTGACCTTAGGGCTAAAACGATCTTAAGTGGTGAGATCGTTGGTGTTTTCCTAAAACATGATTAAAACACCTTAAAAACAACCAAAACGTCTAGGAAACACACACCTAAACAATGTCTAGGGATCTTTTTATATATAGAGTTCATCTAGACTTACAAAGGAAATCTAATTGTATTAGGAAACTAAATCTTTCCTAATCTTGATCTTTATCTTTTTAAGCAAGTCTTCTAGAATCATCCATCTTCTAGAATTCCATATTGTCGAATTATGTTGATCCCAACTTAAGAGCTTGCTTACCTTGTAAAAGGTTTAGTTGTATTGAATAGATTCAAGACAACTATGGTAGAAACTTTGTTAATACTAAAGAGTATGCGGAATCTACTCTTTAATACTTAGAAGAATATAAATGTAACAGTGAACTGAATGAATAATGTATGAACAATGTATAACTGAAAAGCTCCAATATTATTATGAATAATATAAGTACTCTGTGTAGTACTCGGGTTTACAACCTTGAAGCTATGTATCAAAATGTCTATGACTATTGTGCATACAAAACCATAACCTAGGATCTCCTTTTATACACTAAGGAGTCCTTTACAAGATAACTACAAATCTTCTATATTGTTAAACTTATACGTATCTTTCTAACTAAATATAATATACTCTGAATATGTCAATAAATATCACTTTCACATGTCTTTGTCCCTTTAGTAGTCTTCATGCAGTAGTCTAAAGTCCTTCAGCAGTGTTAAGTTAGTACTAGTAGTACTGACTTTCTTCTAGCAGTACTAACTAGTTAGTGCTGGAAGTTGTAACTTAAGCAGTACAAAATCTTGGCTTGGCAGTACTAAGTGTGTAGACTTTTAATTCCCAACAATCATCTCCTAAACTTGTGATTTACCTCCAAATCATTAATTTTCTTGAATTAAACCTTGTTCTATGAGAGGATTCTTCCAAACATTTTATCTTCTTGGTCTTTCCACCTGCATAAATATCTTCCTAAGGAATTCTCTTGACATCTCATTATCTTGTTCCACCAAGAGTTTTGCAACTAACATATGTGTAAGAACACCTCTTGACAAAGGATATTCCCTTTCAACCAGCATGTAGATATTTATTTCATCCTTTGTAGATACGTGATGCACTCCACATGTATTATACAGTCTCCATGTTATATCATGAATATGTTTTTTAAGCTTCCACAATTCATCATCTGTATCTGGTTCAAACAATCTTTTCAACACAACCCATATTTCTCTTTCTTTGTCTTCTGTTGGTTCAGTTGATGTGAACTTCTCTTTTACTAGACTCCATAGCTTCACTAAGTCTTCTCTGTCAAATGGTTTTAGTATATCATCAAAGAATTGATATACCTCAGTGTGATTACCAACTCTGATGATCTTCTAGTACTTCTTAGCTCCTTCAGTGTAAATCTCCCAATCAATTATAGGATACTTGGTTTGTAAAGCTTCAACATTCATTCCTTGCTCTGGAACTATTATCATCATTTGCTGTATCCTTTCTTGTGACAGTTCTTCTTCTTCTTTATCCTTTAATTCTTCAACTGGTTATGAGCTTTCTCTATTTTTTTGTCTCTTTGAACTTTCTTGAACAAGTTTTTCTTCTGCATCTATTTTAGAACTTCCAGCTGCCAACTCAGGAATTACTCTTTCACTTTCACTCTCCATTGGAACAAATATGTGTACTCTCCTCACTATAGTTTTAAACAAATTCTTGATTTCATCAAAAGAATAACTCTTCAACTGCTTCAGTGTATGACTTCCCATGTTCTTGATATATTGAGACATGTAAGTCCTCTGTCGAGCTTGTCTGAGGGGCTTGTTCCTCCTTTCTTCAGCTCTTTATGCAGCAAAGTATCTCTTTCTCTCATTGATAAGCTTTGCAAGTAATCTTGCTTTTTCAGCTTCAGAGTACATCTCTCTTTCCTCTGATTTTAATCTCTATCCAAACTCTTCATCAGCTTCAACTCTAGCTTGAATGTCATCCCATTCTTTAATGTTGAAAGAGCTTGCTTCTTCTAGTACCCTGGTAATCCTCTGCCTTTCTTCTTCATCAATTTCAGCCTGAAATCTCAAAGCTTCTTCATAACCAAGTCTTTCTTGTTCTAGCTGCAACTTTGTCTTGGTCTGAATAGTCTTAGCTTCATCCATTATAGCTTTACCCTTGTATTTGGCTGAACTAGCACTAGCAGTACTAACTAATGCACCAGTAGTGGAAACTGGCTCAGCAGTACTAACTCCTTTTTTAGCAGTATAAACTTCTTCAGCAGTAGTGAACTCAAAATCATGCTCATGCCTCCTCTAAACCTCTGCATCATGTTGTACCAAAGAAATATCAGGATCTTGGTCAATTTTAGCTATCTTCCTCCCCTGTTTGGAAGGATCCTCCAAAACTTCTTCATCATCAGATACAACAATTCTGGCCTTCCTTCTAGCTTGTCTAGTCTTGACAGTTTTCTCTAATTTCTTCACCTTTTTGATAAGCTTTGTAAAAGCAGTACCACAGACGTTCTTTGTTTGCTGCAAGTCTGTCTCCAAAGCTACAACTCTGTCGGACAATTTTGTAACCAAATCCATCAATTCATTGTGTTGCATTCTGCCCTTATCACTTCCAAGTGTGTGAACTCTTAGGAGAGGTGAATCATAGGGGCATGGATGGAGTCTTATCAATGTTACCACTGCCCTTTTCCTGCATCTAAGCTAGTAACAGTAGTGGCAGCCCCTCCATGTCTAATATCCACACCTGTAGAAGCAGCCTCATCTGCTACATTGGTCTAAGTAGGAGATTTGGGCTGAGGAACCACAGATTCCTGTCTGGTAGTTCTTTTAGAGGGTGATGAACTTGGTGGTTATAAGGTTAATGAAGTACTGGTGGGTGTGTGATGGGACTCAACTGGGACTGTTGATCCTTCACCCTAAACAACTGGGCCCTGAACAAGCATTGTTGGAAACAATGGAATGTCCACCCTAGTATAACCCTTAGAAGCCCTCCTTATATTGGTAAAAAGTTTTTGTGTAAGGGTAGGAGCAATATAAGTTCTGTTGTGAGGTAGAAGCAGTCTCTTGTGCTTGTTTAAAAAGACTTGAATAAATCTTGGATACATAAAAAATTTGTGTTTACTTTCTAAGTTTTTCACCATTCCATCAAAAATCATCTTAGAGAAATTAAAAGTTCTGTTTGTGGCCAAGCAAATGATCGCAGTTGCTATATTGCTACTAAATTGTTCCCAAGCAGTTTTCTTAGAACTTAAACAATGAAGGATGATATGGATCAAAAACCTCCATTGAGGGGAAATGTGTCCTTTTTGAAAGGTTAATTTGTCAAAATTGGACACATACCCCATAAGAGCAAGTTGTTTAAAAATTTCAGTAGTAGGCAAATTACTAATACCATCAGAATCTTCTAACTTGAGATGCCTCCTAATAGATGATTCAGTAACAATCTTGACTTTCCCATCTATTGTAGCAGTTATTTCCATTTCTTCATTATCAAGTGTGCTTACAGTAGCAGTTTGCCAAAACTATTGAATAAGAGAAACATAGATAGTGGGATTTTCAGTAAGAGCATACCGAATGTAACTTGTATTGAGAAAATCCACTATTTGATGAAATCCTTCACTGTCCTCTGTTTTCTTTAAATAAGCGACCATGTTGTATGTGTCACAGAACTCCAAATTCGCCATTGTTGATTAAGAAAAGATCGACTAAGGTCTGGGTTAGGATCGTTTATGAGAGTATGTGAGTTTGGCAAAGTCAATTGAGATTATATAGAAAGCACTTAAGGTTTTGATTGAACCGACTGAATAGAATTAGATGCTTATCGTGAATAAATCTTATGAGTTAAAGAACGTTCATGAATTATCCAATTTAAGGAAACCTATAATTGAAGTAGTTAGCGGAAATATCTCAACGGCTATTTTAATTAAGAAAAATCTTTTATTCCCAAACAGTACTAACGGTAGTCTAGCAGTACTAATTTTAGCCACACAGTACTAAGTAAAACCCATCAGTACTAAGTAATGTTCAGCAGTACTAAGTAATGCCCAACAGTACTAAGTAATGCCCAGTAGTACTAACGTTTGAGTTACCAGATTTAACTGCAATTTCATTCTAAAAAGCATTTCCATCCTTAATTTTGATTCTCACAAGCTCTCTTTCTGTTTTTATTCTTACTTTATCTCTCAATTCTTTTTCTCACTGAACCACTCTATCTGTTTTTATTTCACACATCTCTCTTTCTGTTTTTGAACTCACTACATCTCTTATTTCTTTTTCTCACCAATTCACTCTGTCTGTTTTTGTTATCCTTAATCAAGAACCTTTTCAGGCAGTTTTGTACAAAGATCCTTCAATTCCTTTAGTTTTATGCTATCCTTAAGAGAGGTGGATCATTGGACTGTTTAGATGCAGTCTCAAACCTAATTTGAGCTTCTGCACCCCCCCCCCCAATGTGGAATCTTGGCACCTAGGACCACTACCTGAGCCAGTTCCTTAAGGAAAAGACTCATTAAGTGATGCCATGGATTGGGTCCTATTTATTTTACCACTGTCCTACTCTACTTCTAAGCTAGAAGCAATAGTGGCAGCCCTTTCCATTCTGTCTTCCCACTCCTTAATGACAGTCTCATTTGCTACAAGGGGAATAGGTCTACTAGACTGAGATATCTTAGTGGTCCTTTTAGTTTTCCTAGGTTTTTGAGTCTTTTTGGGTTAAGATAATGATAGAACAGTGATTGGTTCAAGATTAGTTAGTGAAGCAGTTGTGGATGTGACCCTTCACCTACTTCTGCTTGTTGTTATACAACTTTTCCAATTTATTACAAACATACTTTATGTATAATCAGCTTTATAGTAACACAATTATCCTCCCCTCAATCAATACTTCAAAGGTTGAGAATTCCAATACTTGCAATCAGATATTGAAATCTATCAACATCAAATGCTTTTGTGTGTAAATCAGCAACATTATGATCAGTGTGAATCTTGCTCATTTGAATAAGCTTTTTCTTATTGGAATCTATGATAAAATGATGTCTTATCTCAATGTGCTTAGTCTTTGAGTGAAACACTGGATTCTTAACAATGCAAATGGTGCTTTCATTATCAATGTAAATCTTGGTATTCATGAAGTTGGAACCATAATCCAGCATTTAATTTTGAATCCAAATTACTTGTCCATAGCAACTAGCAGCAGCTACATACTCTGCTTCAGTAGTAGAGTTGGCAACTATAGTTTGCTTCTTGTATTGCCATGAAATCAATCTGCTTCCAAGAAATTGACAACCTCCTGTTGTAGATTTCCTGTCTAAACTTACACCAGCATAGTCATTGTCAGTATAAGCTTCTAAGTCAAATGGTGAGTCCTTAGGATACCAAAGGCCCAATTTAGGTTGACCTTTCAAGTATCTAAAGATTCTTTTCACAGCATAAAGATGTGAAACTTTAGGTGTGACTTGAAATCTTGCACAAGCACATACATCAAACATTATATTAGGCCTTAAAGCTGTTAGGTACATCAATGATCCAATCATTGATCTATATAAGTGAACATCAACATCTCCAGCTTCTGCATCCTTGAGCAATGGCTTTGAAGTTTCCATGGGTGTACTTGTTGTCTTCACAGTTGAAAAACCAAACTTCTTCAAGATTTCATCCACATACTTATCTTGACTGATGAAAATCCCATCATCTTTCTGAGACACTTGTAGTCCTAAGAAGAAAGTGAGTTCACCCATATAACTCATCTAGAATTTCTTGTGCATCAATTTCTCAAACTCAGTGCATAACTCCTTCTTAGTAGATCTAAAAATGATATTATAAACATATACTTGAACTAGTAGAATATTACTTTTGATCCTTTTAATGAACAAAGTCTTATCAATCTGACCTCTCTAAAATCCATTGTCCAATAAATAGGTAGATAAAGTCTCATACCAGGCTCTAGGAGCTTGATGTAGACCATATAATGCCTTTTTTACCTTATAAACTCTATCAGGGAATTTCGGATCTTCAACTCCTAGAGGTTGATAGACATAAACTTCCTCTTCAATCTTGCCATACAGAAATGCACTCTTCACATCCATTTGGTACACAACAAAGTCTTTGAATGAGGAATAGGCTAAGAATAGCCTAATTGCTTCAATCCTAGCAACTGGAGCAAAAACCTCATCATAATCTATTCCTTCTTCTTGAGTGTAACCCTGTGCAGCCTTGCCTTGTTTTTGATTACAATGCCTCTCTCATCTTTCTTGTTCCTGTAAACCCATTTAGTTCAAATAGCCCTATTTCCATATGGTAAATCAACAAAAGTCTAAACCTTTTGTAATTTAAATTGTAGAAGCTCATCCTGCATTGCTTCTATCCAGCTTGGATCTGTCAAATCTTGAATTACCTTCTTGGGTTCTACTTGTGATAGAAAACAAGCAAATAGACAAGTATGAAGGTCTTCATGAGTTTTCCTTTCATAAACAACACTAATAAACCCTTGTTCATTTGAAATCTTTGTCATTCTCATTGTCTGTACACTAGACTGCACATCTCCAATCACATGATTAAGTGAATGATCTTTATGGATTCTTGTATTTGGAGTAGAAGGAACTAGATATGTGGTAGTGATGTTGCTCATATCCACTTCTGTTTCATCACTAAAGAAATCAGCATGTGTGGCTTCAAATGTAGCATTATCTCCCAAAGAAAACATGCATGGTTCAGTTTGAGAGCCATTTGACCTAGCAGTAGTAACTGTTGGACTAACAATATTAATATTTAGACTACCAGTAGTAATATTTGTACTGGCAGTATTAATACTTGGCCCAACAGTATTAATATCTTGCGTACTATTTTTAGGCCTCTCTTGATTATCAATTCCACTTTCTTTTCTTACACCATCGTCCTTCTTTCTAGCATCACTAGAAGGTTGTGGTTCATTATTACTAGAATTCTTTGAAGAAGAATTAAATAGTAAACCATCTTTCCATAGTGGCATCAAAATGCAGTCTTGGCTAGATCTTGTCTCCTTGCTAGAATGACATGCACCAATACTTTCTTCTGTACCTATAAAATCATTATAGTTTGTACCTGCAACAACTGGCACATAATTCATTAATTTTGTTAGAACATCAATATCAAACAGCCATGTTGGTCTATCACCTGCAATAATAGGCTTATCCTCCAATAACTAATATTCAAACTTTCTTCTACTTTCCTGGTTCTAATGTTGTATACCCTAAAAGCCTTACTATTTAATGAGTATCTAATAAAGAATCCTTCATCTAACTTTCCATCAAACTTCCCAAATAATCTAAGGTATTAAGAATGGTAACATGACACCCAAATGGTCCCATGAAGCTTAGAGCAGGTGTTCTACCTCTAAATAGGTCATAAGGGGTCTTGTTATGATGCTTAACTACTAATACCCTATTATGCAGATAGTAAGCAATATTAACTGCTTCAGCCCAAAATGTGGTAGGTAACTTAGACTCAGCTAACATGGTTCTAGCAGTCTCAATTAGTGTCCTAGTTCTTCTCTCAGCAACACCATTTTGCTAAGGAGTTCTCGCTACACTAAATTCCCTCTTAATGCCTTTCTTTTCACAAAACTTACTCATAACTCTATTTTTGAACTCTGTTCCATTGTCACATCTGATTATCTTTACTTTCTTATCAACTAGATTTTCTATCTCAGTTATAATGCTCTTAAGAATGCCACTAGTCTCATCCTTAGATGCTAAAAAGAAAACCCAAGTAAATATGCTATAATCATCAGTGACAACTAGACAATATTTCTTATTTATTTAGCTGCTCACAAAAGTTGGACCAAACAAGTCCATATGCGACATGAATAAAGGCTAAGTAATAGAGTTCTGAATTTTGGACTTACAGGAGGCTTTGTGTTGCTTTCCCTTAAGGCAAGCAACACAAGTTTGGTTATTTTCAAAACATTTAGTAGGTAAACCTCTCACAAGATTTTCCTTAACAAGTTTATTAATGGTTTTAAAATTTACATAACCTAGCCTCTTATGCCATATCATTGATTCATCGAGTGTGGCCTTTGTAACAAGACAAGTTAAACTCTCTTTAGGAACAATATTCTTCATATTAACATTGTACATATTGTTCTTTCTAGGAACTTTAAGTAAAACCTGACTTTCATCAGCTAACTTAAAGTCAGGAGACAGAACAAAATATCCATTGTCAGTAAAAAGAACACTGTTCTTTTTGTCACACGTCTATGAAACACTAAAAAGGTTAAACTGTAACTCCTTGACAAAGTACACATCCTCAAAATCAAGCTTACCAGTTTTAAGAGTTCCTTTACTAGTAATTTTTCCTATTTTGGCTCCTCCCCTAAAGGTAACATATCCTCCATCAAATTCCTTGAAGTCTAAGAGATAGGACATGTTTCCTGTCATGTGCCTTGAGCATCCACTGTCAACATAGCCTTGATCTTCTTCTTATGGATGACCCTGCACATAAAAATAAGGAAATTAGTTTCCTTTGTGGACCCAAGCCATCACTGACTTGGATCTGCCTCGTGCATCAACATAATTATGTTTCTTCAAAGTAATTGATGCACTATTAAGTTTGGTAGGTCTCCAAACCCAACAAGCTGAGGCTTTAAGAGAATTAACCTGACTTGCCCTGACAACATTAACTACTGTTGAATTTGGCCTAGCAGTATTAACTACTTTTGGCCTAGCAGTATAAAATTTTCCCTTAGCAGTATTAACTTTTTGGCTATAATTTTTGTTAGTTAATGCTGTTTTTGTTTGACAATGCCTCTTTACAGTTGATTGTGCTAATTTATAAAAATGTGACATTGGTCTAGCACTATAAACTATAGTTTTGGGATGAGCAATATTAACAGGCCTAGCAGTATTAAGTGGTCTTAGGCCAATTTTCATTAAAATTGCTCTTGGAACTATGTTCTTGTGAGCACTAGGGTGAGCCTTTTTAGCAGAATAATGGTAATTCACCCTTGTATAATTATTACCAGAGACCACCCTTTCCCTTATATGGTAATTGCAATGAGCCTACATAAGGTTAAAACTTCCATAGGCAAACCAAGCTTTATTGTACATCACAAAGTGACTTCCTAGCTGTTGAGACTTCTGATTATTCTAGTTTCTTTGATTTCCCCTAGGACTTTGTGACCTGTACATTTTAGCATACTTGACTTGTTTCCTAACTGGGTTTTCTTGTTATTTAGCTCTAACAAATTCTATCTTAGCAACAATAGGAAAAACAGTTTTCTTCTCTAACTTATCATCTGACACCAACTCCTTAACCAATGGGGCATTAGGAGATTCCCTAACCTCATTAGAAATATCTTCACTAATACTCTTACTAGTCTTAGGTCCATAGCCTTCAAACTCAAGCTGTTGGAACTCCTTTAAACCAGAGTTAGACAAATCAAGGTTTGGGGGTGAAAATAACCCTATAGAAGGAGGTGGAATATCATTATAGCTTACAAACCCCAAACCCTTTCTAATTTTATAAGGTATCTGACTCCCTATTAATTTGTATAGACTCTTAGAAGCATTATCAAAATTTTCAATTTTAAGTTGACTGCTTTCTTTTTCTTGCTTAATCTTTTCTAACTCACCTATAAACATACTAATTTCCGAGTCTTTATATGAGATATCTTGTTAGGAATTATATTTGAGTTGATAAGACAAAACATATGAAAGATAAAGGACTTAAAAGGCAAAGGAGGAATTCTTCAAAAGATGGAAGATTCTGAAGATAAATTTAAATGATTAAAAGATTTATTAATATCCTTATTTGTTCTTATCCTTTGTAAACCTAATATCTCTAGTATATAAAGAGATATAGGTCATTAGGTTTAGGTGTACAAGTCGTGAGTTCCATAGTGTACCTAAACGTGTGTGTGTGTATTCCAGGCGTAGAGATGTAGACGCCATATGTTAGGTTTAGCCTCAAGGATCTTATGATTCCTGTTATAGTTCATTGATGTAACCGTATTATTCTGATCAAATAATATTGGGGCTTGGAATGTTTGGTAAAACCTTGTTTATAACATTGTTCTTTATGTGTTAATTCCGATGTGCAAATATGTTATCAATGTTATTATATCCTAGATGGCTTAAACGGTCCTAGAAGATTATCAACGTTTCTTTAATCTTCACAATTGGTATCAGAGCCTCGTGGCTCTTGATCTAGGATCTACAAGGTGTTATTATGGTCGAGTTTATGATGAAAAGGTGTGTCAAAATTCTACTTTTGGTTATAGTCAGATTCGGTGAAACTAGGGTTCTACAATAAACTTTAATTCGATCAAGTAAGTTCATGTATCCATGGATGTTGCTGGACTACATTGAAATAGCTGCTAGTTCAAATATTGCGTATGGTAATGTTGTTAGGGTTTTGTTTTATCTATTACTGTCACGTCGTAAGATGATTTATTCCTGATTGGAAACCCTAATGTTCAATGGAAGCACATCATGGTGTAGCAACATAAGGTCATATATGGAGCATTTTTCAAACTAAAGATAACACAAGGTTTTATACGGTTTCATGTTAAGAAGGTTACTAGAAACAACAGCTGTTAAATTGTTTACAAGATTTAGGGTTCACACAAACCCTAATTGCATTCGACATTAGTTCCTCTTGGTTTTCAAGTCATGAAACGAGTTCTAGCAGTTAAGGTGTGATTACAACTATTTGAAGTGTGAATTCATATTAATACTGCTCTTACTATATTAGTACTGCTCGTGTTTATTACTACTGCCTGGTATTATAACTTACTGCTGCCAAAATGGATTGATAAGTAAAAGTATGTGCTGCTTATCCAAGAACATGTTTATGTTGAATTCACTCGTCGTCAATGTTGCTGTCCATATAATTATACAAGGTTCAACGAGGGTTAGTACTGTTACTTTTTAGTAGTTACAACTACTTTGGATTGAACATGAATTAGTATTGCTAAAGGAATTTTAGTACTGCTCAATATACTTGTTAGTACTGCTAGAATTTATGACAAATAGCAAAGTTTAAGTGTAGTTATAGCGTTACAATAATCCTTAGGAAGAAAAAAAGGAGCAATCACGAATCTGCAAAGATTCAGCAAACAGTTTCATTGATAGAAAAAGTGTCACTAACAGAATGGGAGGAAGGAGAATGCAGATTAGCGACTGATTAGTGACAGTTTTATGACAGATAAAGTGTTGCTAAAAGGGCTATTGTAATCAGGTGATTATCAAGATGGTTTGTATTTTTATGGTTATTGGCCTTGTTGAATTTTGGTAAAAATGGTGATTGGACAGAGTGTTTAACTAAAATAAGAGGTGTGGTTTCTTAGACTGTAACTAAAATGGACTGTTCTGCAAATAAGAGTGTGATGGGATGCCAGATTAGTATATTACAAGTTATAGGCTGCATGTGTTGGTGCTTATGGTTGGGCTAAGCTTACCAAAAATGAAATATGGGCCGTGAATTGTTAAAGATGGAAAAATGGGCCTATAGTACAACTGTTAGTGTGATATCTACTTTGGATATTTGATACTACTGCTAGTTGGTTCGAGATTGGGCTGATTATGGTACGTAATTATGTTCAAACATAAGTGTTTTTATGATTTACAACTGCTAGAGTTAGCAGTTCATACTGCTTGAGTTTGAATACAAAGAAAGTTTGTACTGCCAACATCTTTTAGTACTGCCAGTTTTAAACATTGGTACTGCTGGTTATGACCGATATTGACAAAGAAGCATTTGGGTTCTCAGCTGGGTATGAACTATCGGATAACACACATGTTGAATCTCAGATTGAACAGATGCTTCATTTAAGGGGAAGCTGATAGATTGATTTGGTTTAAATGTTCTTAAATGTTTAAAAGGCTTATACTTCTGGATTAATTAGTTACAAAGAATATTGTTTATCACTTATTTGGAGTTGAAGTGGAGTTTCACAGGTTGTGTTTTATCATTTCTCAAATGGCTTACACTTTGGAGATAACTTATTCGTACTTAGAAACGATGTGACGAAAACTTGACAAATCAAGCAAAGGTGTATGATTTACAAACTTATGGTGCTCAATGCTCATATTTGCTATCACTTTGGTCTGGTGTCTCATAGAAGATGAGGATTTTTGTCAAGAGGTTGCGATCTACTTATACTTTGGTCTTGGTATGAGTTTGACATTAGGTGGATAGTACAAGATATAAGACACAAGTTTGGGTTATTCTACTTCTACATCAACTTCGTTATACTTAGTTTTCTTCATCAGTGATCATTACATAGAGACTATAGAATTGAAGATTCAAGAAATGGTTAACATATGGGTTTCAGGGGAAGCTTATTGTTAAAATGTTTAACCATTTACATATACCACATGAGGTGAAGGTTTTTACTACTGTAAGTCATTGTTACTACTGCTAGTTTAAGTTTCTACTGCTCCAGTTCATTCATCTTAAGGTGCGTCATGGAGGGTAATTTGAGTTGATGGAAGGCTGGATTAAGAGTGTGATAGTGGTTCGTGGTTGTCGAAATCAAAGTTGCATACTTTAGTCCCCTATTTAATTATGAAAAAAAGGGGAAGAAGATTTACAAAGAAGATGTGCAACTTACAGATCCTTGGTGGAATTGCATGGATCCTTTTTCTTTCATATATATATTAGCTTCAGGGGAAGTTATATATATATATATATATATATATATATATAAATATTATATAACTAACTTCAGGGGAAAGTTTGGTTCGAATCATTTGTTTTTGTCCATTTATCACTAGTGGGAAGATTGTTTGTGAATTATCTTTGAGGTTGATAAGACAAAACATATGAAAGATGAAGGACTTAAAAGACAAAGGAGGAATTCTTCAAAAGATGGAAGATTTTAAAGATTTTAAAGATAAACTTAAATGATTAAAAGATTTATTAATATCTTTATTGTGTTTCTTATCCATTGAAAACTAAATAACTCATATAATAAAAAGAAATAGTCATTAGGTTTAGGTGTCATCATACGAGCGATCCCAAGAGAACCTAAACGTTGTATGTTTGACACTAGCTAAGTAGATGTAGACTCTATCAATGTTAGGTTTAGCCTCAAGACTCTTAAGATTCTGTAACAGTACCTAGATGTAACGAATATTATCAGAACACATAATCATGGGGTTTTGAAGTATTTGGTACAACCTGTTCATACCATAGGTATCATTATGTGTTAATTCCACTGTCTAAATATGTTATCAATGTTATTATATCCTAGATGGCTTAAACGATCCTAGAAGATTATCAACATTTCTTTAATCTTCACATATCTCTTTTTAGGACAGCAAGTTGCTTACAAAAAATAACCTCATTCTTTTTGTAAAAAGACAAGTTGCTCTTCTACAGATGCTAACCCACTTTTATAATTTGCTAAATTGAACTCAGATTTGTTAAACTATATTCTTAAATCATCAAGTAAAGTTTTAAGAGTTTAAAGCATTTAGACAAGTTTTGTGAACAAGTTTGTCATTATGTACCTCAAAGTCTGAAAAAGCCATAAGAGCCATATTTGTAGGGACTTCATCATCTGCCATATAGCTCCAGTCAAAACCAGCTCCATCAATAGCCAACATGGCTTTGGAAGAAGTTTCTTCCACATTTACAGTCCTTCTAGAGCTGTCTTGATTCCTGTTCCTGCTATCTTGGTTCCTAGTTCCTCTGCATTCCCTTGCAAAGTGTCCTAACTTGTGGCAGTTAAAACACTCCACCTTAGACTTGTCATATCCAGCTGTATCACTCCCATTGATAGTGATCTTTCTACCAGTCTTTTGGAAAAACCTTCTTGTCCTCATGCTCAACAATGCTAACTGCCACTTCAAATCCATCTCTTTTATGTCATCTTCATGAATTTGTTCAAGGTCCTCATATACAAGTTGAGACCCGTTTGGTTGACTGGCCAAAAATGCATAAATAGTGTCATCACTTAAGTTAGCAGTACTAACTTGAGTACTAGCAGGGCTAACTTGAGTGTTAGCAGTACTAACTCCATAAGTAGTATTAACTTCATTAGTATTGCTAGGGGATGACACAAAAGCCATATTCTAAGAACTTGAGCTTTTATAACCTCTTGTTCAACAATCTTGAAATTGTTATAGAGATCGTCAAAGCTCATTGTGTCTAGATCAGGTTTATTCCTCCAGACCACAACATGAGTATTCCATTCAGAAGGCAGACTTCTCAAAAATTTTAAATTGAGATCTTCTTGTGAAATATTTTCACCTAAGATAGCCAAATGACTTACAATCTTCTAAAGCCTGTTAAAAATAAAGTCAAGAGACTCTGTGCTTGGAGCACTAAATTTCTTATACATTTACTTCAGAAGAGTCTTTTGAGTCTTCTTTGTGGCTTCATTACCACCAAATCTTGTTTGTATCACAGCAAACAAAGTCTTAGCATCTTTGTATTGATTAAAGGTCATTAGATATTCATTTGGAAGTGCCATCAGTAACATACTTCTTGCCTTCATATCATTCTTCTTTTGAATCTTTTCTTCAGTAGTTATAGGACCTGGTATTAGTGTAGTTGATGTACCATTAGCATTTGTTGTTGTTTTAGCTGCAGGTTTGAATGAGTTTCCATTCTCTATAACATCCCATAGAGCAAAGTCTTATACGTATTCCTCAATCCTTAGCCTCCACATATCATATTCACCCTGTTTGAGAGTGGACAACTTTGCAGTAGTAGTGATTTGAGCAGTATCTAGATCCATCTCTTCCTTGTGAGTAAAGAGTTCTTCTTGTTAGTTTCTTCTAGATCAAAGTTTTAGAACACAAGCTCTGATACCACTTGTTGATCCCAACTTAAGATCTTGCTTACCTTATAAAAGGGTTAGTTGTATTGAATAGATTCAAGACAACTATGGTAGAAACTTTGTTAATACTAAAGAGTATGCAGAATCTACTCTTTAATACTTAGAAGAATATGAATGTAACAGTGAACTGAATGAACAGTGTATAACTAAAAAGCTCATATATTATTATGAATAATACGAGTACTATGTGTGGTACTAGGGTTTACAACCTTGAAGCTATGTATCAAAACGTCTATGACTATTGTGCATACAAAACCATAACCTAAGATCTCTTTTTATACACTAAGGAGTCCTTTACAAGATAACTATAAATCTTCTATATTGTTAAACTTATATGTATCTTTCTAACTAAATAGAATATACTCTGAATAAGTCAATACATATCACTTTCACACGCCTTTATCCCTTTAGCAGTCTTCATGCAGCAGTCTAAAGTCCTTCAGCAGTGTTAAGTTAGTACTGGCAGTAGTAACTTTCTTCTAGCAGTACTAACTAGTTAGTACTGGCAGTTGTAACTTGAGCAATACAAAATCTTGGCTTGGTAGTACTAAGTGTGTAGACTTTTAATTCCCAACAAATTAGACCCTTTTGTATCCATTTGTATCATTCTTGTTTCATTCTTATATATCATCAAATCAATAAATCCCAACAATCTTCCCCTATTTAATGATGACAAAACAAATAGTAACCTGATTCCAAGATGATCCATAGTAGCTTAATCTTCAGCAATCTTCATCTATTGGATAATAAGCTTTGTCTTCAACTTAAGCACTTGAATATCTTGTACATCTTAAAATCTTCCATGAATGAAACAGATTCTAATCTTCCCCTTAACTTAAGATTTCCTTTGAGCTTGTTGATACTTCTTTAACACAATGAAGTTATCAATCAGATTCTAATCTTCCCCTTAACTTAAGATTTCCTTTGAACTTGTTGATACTTCTTTAACACAATGAAGTTATCAATTCTTATTCCATGCTATGCCACCACACTTAATAAGTTTCAAATCATATCATATCATCTTTGTAACATCTTCCCCTTTTTGTCATTATCCATTAGGGGACTGTGAACATACGCAACTTTGATCTTTACAACTACAAACCATATATTAAAATTCTAATCCAAGCTTTCCAATGTCTTAAATTACCCTTCATGACGCATAATAAGAATAATAAATTCAAGCAGTAGAAACTTAAACTATTAGTAGTAACAATGACTTAGCAGTAGTAATAAGGTTTAACTTGTTTTGTATAAGTGATAGCCTTCCCCTCAAGTGGTGCATTTAGCATATCCAAATGGTTAAACACTTTATCATATTCTTTTAGAAAGAAAATTCATCTAGGATCTATAATAACAAAGTTTATTGATGCGCAATAGAATTTAAACAAAGAACAATGTTATCTTCAAAGTCATAATCCAACCAAACTCGACTTTAAGATATGATAAGAACATGCACTTGTGAAAATCCACTTTAACTCTAAATAAGTGATAAACAATTATCTCCGTAATCAAATCAAGCAATTAATCTCAAAAATAATAGCCTTTATCTATCTGATCCAATTCAAGATCCAAACTCTGTGTTATCCAATAACGAACAAAGCTAGCAGTATTAATTCATTTACCTCGAGCAGTAGTAACTACTTTTACCTTAGCAGTAGTAACTAACTACTATTATTACCCTAGCAGCAAAAACTTAATACTGTCAGCATTAAGTTACATTGGCAGTATTAATCTTGCATTGGTAGTATTAAGTATACAAGTAGCATTAACATCGAAACCCTAGCAGTATTAACTGCCATTAGCAGCACTAACTTCTGTTGTATCCACTATGGCAGCACTAACACATAATTGGCAGCATTAACAGTTACTACTATTCTCATCAACAATGAACACCACAATCACGAAGTTGCTTCTTTTTCACATACGCAAACTTACTGCTTTTAACACCTTAGTAGTAGTAATAATGCAAACATTAGTAACTAGGGTTTTCGTCTAATATCTTCAAAAAGAATCTTGTATATATCATCCTTCACCTTGACGCTTAATACCATATTTAATTTTAGAGAAAACAAGATAATCGACTTTGGAGCATTAGGGAATAAAACGAATGTGCAGCAAGTTTAAGATCTTCTTCTTTAGCAAAACTCTTACTGTCGACGAATCAAGAATTAAGTTTATGTGAACTGTTTTAAGGTTAACAGATCCATGATCAGATCAGTCATCACTACCTTAGCAAATCGATCCTTTTTGTCATGATCCTGGTTGTGCGATCAACAAGCTCTAAAACTTGAAACTCCATAGCACCTTGCATCATCAATGGTATCCAAATCTTTAACTGAATTAGAGATCACTTTGTTGTTTTGACCTACTGTTGTCGTTGATTCTAATATCCCAAACAGAAAATCTTTGAAGATCGATTTGTAAAGTATAAAATCCTATTAGGGTTTTGTTCAACAAGATGCACGACCATCAGATTACAATGATTCGGCCATACACACGAACTTTAGGGTTTTCAGAAGTTCCATTCGTGACCCATAAATCACCAAGCAAAATATGTATAGATATAGTAAATAACAGCACCAAGAAACATGAAACCTCTATCATAAAAAAAACCAAACACTACACTTTCTGCTTTTACCGAATTAGGGTTTGTTGTAAACCTTAGTTTCACCGAATTTGAACTGTTTACCAAAAACCAGAAAACTAAAATCCTAAGACAATTTTCTTTCTCAAATTCGATTATAAACCCTGTAGATCCTAAATCAAGTGCCACCAGGCTTTGATACCAATTATGGAGAATCGTTTGAGCTTACTAGGATCAAAAATACTTTATCATATCCTAGATGACTATTGTATTGGATACAATGATCATGCATACTTTATAAACGCTAATTTCTAATTATACTCAACTTTTTGTGACTATCGTATGGGATACAATAGTCATACACATTTTGATTTCAACATTCATGCATACATTTTTTGTGACTATTATAATGATTGAAATGGTCATATACTCTTTACAAATATTTGATCTAACATTTACATTTACAATAATCTATGAACTCGCCAACTTTATGTTAACACTTTAAACATGTTTTTCTCAGGTGAAATAGATGCTTGACTTACTTGATGTGCATTGGAGTCTATACGTTACAAGATTTCATTCATGGATTTGTACTTACACTCAAATGATTAAATCTCATTGTGTACTTTCAAGATTTTCATTGTGATGCAATTTATGGGACAAATGTTATATCAAATTTAAGAAAATCAACGAGATTACTTTTCAAACGACTTATTTAGAGGTCGTTCTCTCATATCTTGTGTTGTTATATTATGAAGTAACGCTCCTGGTCAATATTCCGCTGC
>BQNB010035978.1:0-50462 GCA_026074375.1 Tanacetum coccineum | reverse complement strand
AGGGGTCTTAGTACGAGCACGATGTGCTCATTTTACAGAGTCTGTGACGCACCAACAGCGAGAAATGACTCGCTGTGGCTCGTCTTGGGTTACATGGTCACGCCCCTAATACGGGTCGAGGTCACTACATAGTGAATGACATATTAATGTTAAACTATGAGGATTACTTACCGAGGTCCAAGTTTGCCAACGACGAGGAAAGTGATGGTGCTGAGGGCTCGAACTACTCTTGGTTACTACTTCTTTTGAAAGCCGACGTCTCTAGACTTGTGAATCCTAGACTCGAACCTTATTATTTACTTCTTATTTTCAAAGCTTTAATATGCTAAGAGTGTGCATCTATGGCCTTATTTATACTCAATTTATCACTTTCGTTTCCTGAAACTTTTCCATTTTCTTGAGAATTGGCATTATTGATGTTTACTATTAGGGAATCTAGTCATGATGGTGTTTTATAAAACTATTTGCCATCATTGAACCCATGGGTGCCTACTATCTTTGACCTCATTTGATTATTTGAACCAGTTAGTGTTACATGTGAATGAGAGGAAATGCCAGGTGATGAGACGTATCCATTTTGTAAGATTTGAAGAGTAATAAGAACTAGTGGGGTAATATGTAATAGTTTATAATGATGTATAGTTGTCATGTCTCTTTTTTTTGAATTTAGTCACTGTTATTGAGTGTAGATGGTTTCGTAAAATGATACGAGTAACTGGCTTCATTTCACAAATGTGACATAAGTATGGTTTTTATCGTTACCCGTTCTAAAATATCCTTTTAGACACAAGAGTAATAACGGTGATATTCGCGTGCTAATTAAACTTTTCATGACGAGGAGTAATGCTTGACGATCATAAAATGACTTATCGTTGAGATTAACGGTAAAATTTGCAAACTTGCAGTACATAACTTTTACTTAACGAAAAGAGAAATCTGATTTCTTACGGGGTGCCACATAGAAGCACTTCAAGACATTCAACAAGGTATAAATGTTTGTATCATTCCATTCAGCAACAAAAACAACGTCATCAGCGTAAAACAAATGAGAGATCGTGAAGGAGTCATTAAGAGAAATACCTTTATAGAGCCCAGCGTTTAGAATTCTCATAAAAGAAAGATGAAGCGTTTCCATAATCAAAATGAAGAGAAAATGAGATAAGGGGTCTCCTTGTTTCAAACCTTTAAAAAATTGAAACTCCGATGAAGGATTGCCATTAACAAGCACCGAACCCATGGCATTTTTGAGGCACCCACCGATCCACGTACACCATTTCTGACCGAAACCAAAAGCCTTAAGAGTCTCATCTAAGTAGTCCCATTTCACCGAGTCGAAAGCCTTTTCGAAATCCACCTTGAAAATCATCCCATTAAATTTTTTATGCTTACACCAAGAGATAAGCTCATTAAGAATGAAAGGGCCATCGAGAATTTGTCGATTGGAGACAAAAGTCGATTGAACATCACTTATGAGATAAGGCAACACAACACAACCGATTAGACAAAATTTTGGCTATGATTTTGTAAACACTTCCGATCAAACTTATGGGACGAAAATCTTTCACAAATTTGGCATCTTGAATCTTCAGAATAAGAGCTATAAATGAAGAGTTGCACCCTCTAGGAAAGCAACCATTCATGAAGAAATCTTTAACTGCCATAAAAATATCTTGATCAATAAACGACCAATACTTACGATAGAATTCAAAAGAAAACCCGTCAGGACCAGGAGACTTGTTAGTGCCACAATCCCATACAGCCCCTTTGACTTCATCATAAGAGACATCACGCTCCAGCTCTTCCACTTGATCAGAAGAAAGCCGAGTTGGAAAAACATAATCGAAACAGATGCGAGACGATTGAGGAGGCGAAAATTGCTTCTTAAAATGATTAAAAAATTCATCCTTAACCTTGGAAGGATCTGAAATCCAATCACCATCAACAAGAACCCCCCGAATTGCGAGTTGAGATCTCCTTTTATTAAGGATTCCATGGAAGTATTTGGAGTTTTCATCGCCTTCTATGGACCAACGGATTTTTGCTTTTTGGGAAAGCTCACTTGCATTCTTGGAGTTAATCTCGTGGAGATCATTAATAAGCATAATTCTTTTGCAAAGAATCTCCTCGTTACTCCTGCCCTGATCAATAAGCTTATCGAGCTCCAAGAGGTTTTGTTGAATAATGAACTTCTTTTCATTAGATTTCATTTTTGCTTCTTTCGTCCAAGCCTTGATAGCAATTTTAAGAAACTGCAATTTTTTCTTCAAACGAATCAAGCCATTAGCTTCACCTATATTGAAAGAATTCCAAGTATTTTCCACAAAAGAATCAAATCCCTCCATAGTAAACCAAGAATGAAAAAACCGGAAAGGAGAAGGGCCATAATCAATACTTGTTTCCCGCAATAGAATAGGACGATGGTCAGAAAGATTTTTGTCCAAACAGATAGCAGATAAATGCGGAAATAACTCCATTAAACCTTCGGACAAAAGGAATCGGTCTAATTTACTCATCTTTGAGGCCGACTTGTGAGACCATGTAAAAGCGTAACCATCCAAGGGAAGATCAATTAAACCAGTCGAAGAGATAAAATTATTAAAAACCATGGTTCCTTGTTGATTAAAAACAGAGCCAAATCTTTCACGTTCCGAACGAACTTCATTGAAATCGCCCATAATCACAGTCTCACCATCCCATCTGTTAATAATTAAATGAAGATAGTCCCATAAATCCCGCTTCTCGGACAACTCTTGAGGAGCATAAACTGAAATAATAAGAAGCTTTGTAGAGGTTGGAATCCAAGTACCCATCAAAGCAACAAAATAATCGGATTTAGAAACGTGATCTTTAACAAACATATTAGGATCCCATACAAAAATGTAAGTCTTGGTCATAATAATTTGTAAAATAGGTTCCTTGTAGTAATATTTTCTCATCTCAAAGGCCGCTTTTAAAAGTTGTACATTTGTTTTGTCATATTAAACCTAGCGAAATGCCCAAATAAAATAAAGATTTAAAGACGTGTCTAATTCATCTCTAAAAATGTATAACATCTTGTTAGAGCTAAAATATCATTTTTTTCATAAATCAATGGAACACTAACACAGATGTAGACACAAATTTTTAGCTTATCAATCATACATTTTTCCTAAATTTCAATGTAATATTTGAAAGTTACTCCGTATATCGTTGAATTCCACAACATAGTTAAGTATAAAAGATATCGTTATGCTTAGACAATTGTAAAAACTTCAATGTTCTCCATTAATCTATTAAGCACAAAACGACAACATTAATAGAGACTGTCACCATAATGTGTACAATTCGGTTTCTTTGAATGTAGGTTAAGGAACGATATCTTTTCTTTGTTTTGTTTGTGCGCATAAATCCACAAAAATGTAAGAAAAATAGAATTAATGAAACTGGGCTCCTCAAATTCTCTAAACCAGGCCCATAGGATTGAAAAAAATTATACTCGTTTCGAATAGTACTTCGTAACAACTTTTTGTGTCTAATACATGTTTAGCATATCGAAATCAAAGACGGTAGGAGTTGTTATTTCACTCATGCGCCTAGCTAGAAGTAAGAAAATGATTTATTTTTTAGTAAGCAAATCGGGTTTGCTTCAGTTTGGATGTCTGGCATTGTACTTATACATTGATATGCCCCGTCAATAAAGGATCACTCGTCATCAAATCTCTGCAAGATTCGAAATTTATCAATTAGAAAAAAAGTATTAAAATTCTGGCCAAAAAGAAACATTAAAAGCTATTATTTGATCTATTAGTCTTATTGTGTGTTGTCTACTTGTCTTAAGTAACAGGATTGTCAGCCAAAAACTCATGTATAAAGTATCATATAAATTCGTATGACACTGTAACACATATGCTGGTGAGTTTCAGCATGTCAACAAGACGTATATAACATTATTTACTGGTATATAGATCGTCTATAACGAGGTTGAGTTTTTGGTGACATTGATTACCTGTTTTTTTGATTGAAAAGTACACGGGAAAGAGGCTGCTCAGGCGATAGGTAGAACAATTCTCGGATAACGTATACAGATAGAGCGAAGCTGCCAAAGAGTTAACATTGAACATTAACGAACAGTTAATGTCTTACAATCCTGAAAGATATCTTAATTGGCATTTAGACGATAAACTAATAAGAGGAATTAAGCAATTTATATACTTATATCATGCGAGCAGAAATAAAATCTTTTATTGACATTCATATTTACGCATGCGGCGAAAATATTAGAAATGGAATCACAAAACTAAGGCGTTGTAGTTAACGTCGATAAATGATGCTGGACGGTCCGTCCTTGAATTTTTAAAATTTTTTAGGGCCCTGGATGAAATTACATAAAAATGTCACCGTTTATAAGATATAATGCACTTATCTAAACGTTCAACATATTACTCATTTAAAATATTTTCTTATCTAAATATTTTTTTCTTCAAAAAAAAAATATGTGTATAAATATATATAATTGTTAGCATGACAAATTTCAGGGCCTCTAAAATTTGTAGGGCCCTGTGCGATCGCCCACCTGGCCACCTCGCACACCCTCAAAGACGACCCTACTGGACTGCCGGACACGTATGTCATTTGGAAAGATGCATGTAGTTTTATTAAAGCAGATAATGTTCTATGACATGCTTACCTCCTAAAAGATATGAGTAATAGTATCCAAACAACAGCATTGATCCAATCTGATTCCTTATATGCTATCCACAACTGAAAAGCAGCAGTTGTATATTATAGTTGTTGAGGCGAAAATGATATTAAACATCACAGTACTTAAATATATAAAAGTTTGATGAATGGAAATGTACCGAGAAAACCACAATGTGGATATGGATGTCAAAGAATGACGTTATCATGCACCTGTAAGATAATTAATCATCGTCAATTGATCAGTGATGAATAAGGGAACTCGTCTAGCTGTCCAAATGGCCATAAAGCTATAGGTCGTGTTGGTTTATTTCTTCTCATGATAAAAATAAAAAGAAGGAAACTTACGGCGTAAGTACTTGCACTTGAAATGGAGATCCATCAAAGATAATCGCGCAAATTAATACTCCTAGCATATAGCAGTCACATATTGCAATGATCGCTTTTGCTATTGGGACAGAATATTGTCTCGTGTGTGCCATGACATCCCTAAATAATACAGTATATCAACAAAGTTAGAAGCATATATATTCTCCTATATCTTATCATATGTAATGATGAGATCAGAGGCGGACCCATAACACTAAGTGATCAGTGCACAATTTGTTTTACGAGTATAAAGGGTTTGATGGTAAATAAATCTTTTTTTTCACATATTAGTAGATTAAAGTAATATTTACGTTATATAAAATTTTAAGACCGGGTTCATTGTGGAAAAATGAGAATTCTTTACAAAAATTTACATTACGCGACAAACATTCATCGGGTTCCCATGAATCACCGATAAAAACGCTAAGTCCTCCCCTAGATGAGATACATGCATGATAACATAAAAAACAAATAGAGAAGAGATATGCAACTCTATATGTGTTCTAAGTAACTGAAAACTCATTAATGACACTAAAATTTCCGTAGCATATAATGTAGTTAAATAACGTGAAGGACAGGACCTAATAAGTATGTTTGGAGTCAATCCAACGTCCTATGCAATAGCATTATAAATTGGTCACGCCAACCTCTTGAAAAGGGAGGGCTATACCGTGTCAATTAGTAGGCCAAAAGATGAAAAACCATGATTACCCCCAAAATAACAACGTCCTAAGCTAGCTCTTACCCTTCTTGCTGTCGTCTCGCAAGCACATAATATATTGGATCTTTTGAAGATTCTTCAGGTGACAATTTGTAGAGCTGTAAAACGATGTATGCACATGTAGCAAAGCTGCACAGAGAAAAAATAAGAGATTATAAAACAGCATAGATAAGTAGCGTCCAGATGTGTTTTTAAAGTGATGAACGATAAAGGAACTTCTTTTGATATAATGTTGACTTACTGAAAATTACTGAAATTTAGTTTCATAATCGGAACAAATTAAGTCATCATTTAAATTGGGATGTAACTACATGAGAAAAATTTGCAAAATTGATATAAGAGATGACACTTATTTTCAATTTAACTCAACTTTATGTCAGGTTGTTAAAATAAGGAAGCGGATCACGTTTTGCCGAGTTGTCCCTTATATATGCATCCACGGCACACCTAATTTCTCACCGTATTTATCATCTTATATAATAGGCTACTACTCACCTAACATCACATAATCGGCTATATCTCCTCGCACCATTCTTTTCAAAAATTACACCATCTTCACCGTCGTCTTATTCCAATCATCATGACACCCATCTCGTCCGTTTTCATACACACCATATTCTTACAAAAACGAAGTCGGAGATGTTGTGATCCAGTTGCGAAGTGACGGCCACATGCTAAAGAAACGGGACACCATTCACACCTAACGGATTCCAGTCTGCGACATCTTGCGAATCGATTACGAATGGTTCAATAGAAGGGTTGTTTAAGATAATGAATGTGAACATGTTGTGAATATATTGGGAATGCGTGTGAGACGGGACTTGGAACTTTAGTTTCATCATTAATATCTAGTTCCTTTTGTTTCCTTATAAATTCTATCTATATTTTTCTACTTTAACCTATCTCTTAACCTCTCCATACCTATAAACACCATCTTGAACTCTACTTATGATATTTCTGACTACTCTATATGGACCACTTTACGAAGGTTAACGACAGAGTTTAATGGAAAGCGAGAACTTTGTCAAGTTTTTCGACATTTCCAAAGAGATGATTGCGGTAAATGCCAAGACACTATAGGGGTGGTAATGGGCTTCTATAACACCAACAATGTGCTATGATTGTTTGCAAGGTGTTTGAAGTATCTCAAGTCAACTACAAGATGCAGGGGCATCGAAAACTTGGTCAAGCCTCGTCGCATGAACCAAGTGTGTGAACTAAACTAATCATCCCTATTAGAGTACATAGCTGTTTATCAATCACAACCACCCCCCACTCTACTTTTTGCATCAATTTCTCCATCATTATCACATCTTTTCGTGTGAAGCAACGTGTATGAAATCAAATGTTTGAGGCGAAGATGCTTTAACTACGGTTATTTCTACATAAATGTGGGTGTAGATCTTTCTATTAAAGGGGTCTGTTACTAGGATGTAGTTTTGGATCAACAGCGATGGCGAGGATGTAAAAGTGGATTGTCATACATGAGGGCCGTGTGTCATCGTCAAATTTTCAAGCTTCTTAATTCAGGCACCCTTTTGATGTCACTTTTGTAAATTTCTCTTACATGAGCATAACTTAACAAAGTGAAGATAAAACTTTGTAATTAAAATCATGCATTGAAAATTAACTACAATACTGAATGCTCTTAAGCGAATGGAAAATCGATCATCATTTCAATACACGTTGAGCTGCTAATAAAGAAAAAGATGATTACCTTCCCAGAAAAATTATTACAACGGTAAAAACAAGTGTCTTGATCCAGTTTAATTCTTTGTAGTAAAACCAAGCCTAAAGATCAAATACCAGTAAGTATACAGCCACATATTACAGTAATGTATTCTAATGAGTTAGTGTAGATAGAATAAACACCATGATAAGTGAAAAAAAATTACCACTACAAGAAGAAAATATATGGTAACATCACACTCTGCCATTCGTATCCACCTACAACAAATTTTACACCAAATTTATATATGCTGCAAAACGTGTTATATCACCATAAAAATTGATGGATATATGATCTAAGCTTCTAATTTACCAGTCGCTTTGGTTGAAACAAGAGGCGAAGCGATCCATGGCAAATAAGTAAACAAGCGCAGCTGCCATTATACATGTCATTACGACGAACAACGTCTTCAGTGCTACGTACACCTTCGCTGACCCGCCCATTATTGGTTCGACCAACAGGGAAACTGGACGTTAGTTTGGTGTAAATGGTGAATACAATAGCTCATGATCCAAAGCCTTGCTTATATACTTGTTCATTTTTCTTCATGTTCCTATTTTTTTAATTGTGTTTCACATGTTGTGCCGCGATATAAGCGCGTTAAATTAGCTCATTTTCTTTTTTTACAATATCATACCAACTCTACATTAATTAACCTTAATTATTAATTATTTCTATTTTTGATACCACTCTACATTAATTAACCTTAATTAACTTACAAGTCAGAATAGTAGTAACCTATTATATTAGTATAATCGTTTTATGCAATTTGAAAGTGTTGCAACTTGCAAGTCATAATAGTAACTTAACAAGCAAAAGAACCCGCGCGTTGCGGCGGAGCTAATTTTTTCCCGAATAATTTTTTTTTACGTTTCAGGGGTTTTTTTTTTGGGCGATGCGTTATGGCGGGGCTAATTTTTAATATTTTCTTTTTTTGTATGATTCGGGGAAAAAAATTTGCGTTGGGACGGGCTAATTTTTTCCCGAATATTTTATTTTTTTGGGACGGTTTTGTAAATTTTTTTACGGGAATTTTTGTGTAAGAAAATCGTAAATAGTTAAAAGGTGAGGGTCCGTTTTGTTTTTTTTTACTTTGGGCCAGATTTTAGGCTATTTTTGGGTTTTTTTTTGCTATTTTTTTCCCGGATATTTCCTTTTTTGGTACGATTCAGGAATTTTTTTTTTGCGTTGGGACGGGTTAATTTTTTCCCGAATATTTTCTTTTTTTGGGACGGTTCGATATCTTTGTTTTTGGGCCGATGAATGTAAAAAAGTTGTGAACAATAAAAACTTGACGTGTTTTTTTGTTAATTTTTTTTACGGGATTTTTTGTGTAAGAAAATCGTAAATAGTTAAAAGTTGAGGGACTGTTTTGTATTTTTTTTTACTTTGGGCCAGATTTCAGGCTAATTTTGGGCTAGTTTTTTTTTTTTACTTTGGGCCAGATTTTATGCGAATTTTAGGCTAGTTTGTCGACAAATGTGTATATTAGTAATAATTTTTTTTATATGGCTTATGTGTTGGGCCTCATGTTTAAAGTGTTTTTTTTTTGCTATATGGGTTTTTTTTAATATAATGGGTTGTACGTTTGTGACCATATCGATTATTTTAAAGTTATTAGGTATCGAAGATGTTTTCGCGGATATTTTTTTTATCTGAATGAATCAGAACTTTTGTAATATTTTTTTTCCTCCTATTTTGTGCATACAAATTAAAAAAAAAACAAAATAATAAAAAAAAACCAAAATCGGGCTGGCCTAAAATGGGAGCCCATTACTGTAGCAATGTGGCCCACTGTCAAAACGACAATGAATTTGTCCACAAATGTGTAATATAGTAATATTATCTTTTAAATTTTCTAATTTGACAAGACATTAAAATATACACTTTTATTACATTTCTCCAGTTTTGATTTTTTATTATGCTATAGAACGATAGTCTGCAACCCGCGTTCTGCTGCGGGGAGTGAGGTTTTACATTAAAGATTAACTTTGCGACGAAGCGATAACTCAAAGAATATTTTCTTATAGTAAGTTAGTCATTAAGGACTAACTTTGCAAAGGACTGATAACCCCGAGGACTATTTTTGTAAGTTGTTTCTGATTTTTTTTTTACCGAAATAGTCATTGCGTAAGCGTTCCGTTTCAAAGTTAGTCATTAAGGACTAACTTTGCAACGGACCGATAACATCAATGACTATTTCCATATTTTGTGTAGTAAGTTAGTCATTAAGGACTAACTTTTCAAAGGACCGATAATCCGAGGACAAATTTCGTAATTGATTTTTGTATTTTTTTTACGAAATTAGTCTTTGGTTAGGTCCCGTTCAAGGTTGCAAAAATTGCTAGGGTTAGTGGGTGCGGTCGTGGTTGCCGCTAGCGATTAATGGTTAGGCGGGGATTAAAAATCGGGGTTAATCGGATTGGATATTTATAATAAAATTTTAAAAATTTTTTGAAAATATATGCCTGAATTATCCGGTTTAGCTGATTTTTGTCCGAGTTGGCCGATTTATCTTCGATTTGGCTGATTTCTATCCGTAACCGAGTTGGCCGATTTAGCCGATTTTTATCCGATTTAGCCGATTTATGCCCGATTTGGCCGATTTTTATCCGATTAATCGGTATGTTGACCATTTTTTACTAAACCGGTTTTTAAGGTCGATTAGTGAAAATCAAGGCGGTTAATCACCGCCTAGCGCCTAGGCGCCGATAATCGGCCGCCTAGGCCGATTTTTGCAACACTGATTCCGTTGCAAAGTTAGCCATTTAAGACTAACTTTGTAACGGACCGATAACCCAAAAAGACTATTTCTGTATATTTTGTCTTTGAGTTTGTGAAAAAGTACACGACTTCCGAGTACTGCTCTTTATATATGTAGTATAGCCAAAAGTTCCTTATAGACCCAAAAAATGGCATAAACCTAATGAACTAATCCTGGCCTTCCATATCTAATAGATCTATGGTGTAGATTAAAACCCTATTTTTTATTTTTTTTTAAAAAGAAATACCCATTAAGGGTAAGATGGTCATTTTTATTTTTTTCATTTCTCACTCTTCTACCAAAAACACACACACAATCTCTCTCAATCCCTTAACCCTAATTTTCCCCCCAAATTACTCCATTGATGGATCTTCCAACCACCGCCACCACGATCTACCAACCACCGCCACCACGATCTACCAACCACCGCCACCACGATCTACCAACCACCGCCACGACGACCCACCCACCACCGCCACCACGACCCACCCACCAACCACCACCACAAGTGTTTTTTGTTATTCTATCACCACCAACCCACCAACCACCACCACGATCCACCAACCACCCACCAACCACCACCACGATCAAATTAAAGGTCGCGTCATCATCAAATCTATCCGAACATGCTGGCCATGGTAAGTTTTTTTATTATTCTTGGATAATGATATGTGTTTTTGAATACTTATTTGTTTTTCGGAGAATCATATATGATTCTGTATTGAAGTAGTAGTAGTAGTTAAATGATTATTGTTAGAGAATCATATATGATTTTGTATGCTTATTTAGATTTAGTTTACTGATTGGTATCTTAAGTAGTTTTTACTGAGAATCATGTATGATTCTTGTTGTTTTGTTTTGAGTTTTTTTGCTGATGTATTTAGGGTTTTAATTGAGAATCATATATGATTCATTTATGAATCATATATGATTCACATGAATCATAAATGATTCATAAATGAATCACATTTACATTTGATATATGTACATCTTTTTTACTTTATTTTTCTCCTTTTCTATTGTAGAAAAAGTTTATTGCCAGGCATTTGAAAGAGCATAAACATTCACACCACGATGATGTTTCTAAAATGAGATCAATCATCCCAAAGTTGAAGTTGAGAGCTACCAAAAATCATGTAGATTGCGGAGTATTTGTGAAGAATCGGAGGAGCAAGTTTCGTTGTTAAGGCGCATGAGGTTCAAGATTGCTACAAAGATTATGTTGCACAAGTTCAATGTTGAAGGGCCAACAATCAGGGTTTTGACTTATTAGATTGACTTTGGATGTGTTTTCTTGTAATTTAGATGTTTTGAATCCTAGTACTCATGTAGGTTTGAATAAGTACTTAGTTTTATGCAAAATCTGATGGTATTCTATATGGTATGAAATGGATTTTTACTTACTACGTTGATTAATCTTTTTATTTTCACCTGTTACATTGATTAAGCAAATCATATATGATTCATGATAAATCATATATGATTCATACTGAATCATATATGATTCAGTAGTTAATCATATATGATTTGTGTTAAGGACATTCACTTTTGTTTTTTGTGTTGAGTACATTTAGTTATGTTTTTTTTCAAGCATGATTCATCCATGAATCGAATATGATTCATCCATGAATCATATATGATTCTACAAAACACTTTAAAATACCAAATCTGCTAGAACATTAAACATAAAGTAATTCAATTTAGATCTTCAAAGCACTTTTCCAACAATAGTTGCTTGTTCCGTAGACTCGGATATAAAACCTGTAGAATCATATATGATTCCAGTAGACTCAGATGTGATTCCGGAATCATATATGATTCTTAACAAAAATGCAGGCAATGGACATACCCAAGCCAAAAACATACTAAAGTGTTGGACATGCTCAAACACTCCATCAATTACATTTGTTACCAATGTAGAAAAATAAAGAAAAAACAAATCTAAACAAAGTATGATTTGGAAAACACAAAAGTATTCAAGAATATGTAGTTAATTGTTCCATAGCAGTGTTTCTCGCTTCTTGTTTGGTAGCAGTAGCAGCAGTTCCTGCTTCTTTTTCAGCATGTGCAACAATCCTTGCTGTTACAGAATCATATATGATTCACATGAGTCATATATGATTCACATGAATCATATATGATTCACATGAATCATATATGATTCTCCATTTAAACAGAAGCACCTATGATTTTGTTTACAAAACAAAGAATATTCAGAATGATTTAACAAAATACATCACATTCAAAAAAATCATAGGTGCTTCTGTTTAAATGGAGAATCCTTTGTTACAACTACTTACTGAAGCCACACTTATAGTGCTTGTAAATTCCACGCCTTTGGTTTCTACAAACAATTATTAGTATCAGTATCTAAAAATCAATGTCTTAAAAAGTTTAATTAGAATGAAAGTATTACCCCGTAAAGAGAGTAGAGGGAGTAGAATGAAGAGAATATAGTGCCCATAAATGATTGCCAGTATGCCCTACTAGAAAGACTTTAAGGTAGGGCGGGAACATCGCTAGCACAACCACAACAAGGAACTGTAGAAAGAAGCAAGCCATAAAAAGATCAGGCAATATGCAGACTCTTCTCCCAATAGTACACCCTCTTTCATTTTACAAGTATGACGTACCATAAGCGATACGAGAATAGACCAAACTAACATCGTTGCCACTGCATACTATACATAATAGACTCATATTGTTTGGAGCGTAATTCATCATGGAATACAGCTATACCTACTAGCATGAATCATATATGATTCACAAGAATCATATATGATTCACAAGAATCATATATGATTCATGAAAAATCATATATGATTCTCCATAATATTCAAAATATTCAAAATCATCTAACAAACAAAATATTCAGAATCTTTTAACAAAACACATCACATTCAACAAAACACATCACAATGATTTAACAAAACACATTATTTTACACATAATCATATATTATTTTACACAGAATCATATGTGAGTGTTGTTGACTTATACCTAATTGATTGGGGTAACATCATACTCTGTTATGGTTTCGCTTTTTGACGTGTTTTGAGATAGTAGATAACTAGTTAATGATAGAGTAGTTTTGAATGTTTGGATGGTTCATTATATAAGAACGTGGTTTAGTGGAAGAATTATACAAGAAAAATAGAGAAAATGAATTTATGTTCGTCCTTAGATTCCAGGTTAGTTAGTTTATGGCTAATTGAAAAAAATTACTTAATTTATAAATTGCAGGCAATAGATGATGCAAGTCATGATAAAGCGACTGTGTTTAAAGTCAAAGCATTGGAAGTGGTTGACAAAACCATAAGGCAGCTTGCAAGGCTTCTGTGAGTTGAGCTGATACAGAATCATATATGATTCATACAAAATATTAATGTTGCTGGAAGATGATGATGGTTCTGATGAGCGCAGTGGTAGTGGTAGTGAGGAGGAGGCTGATGAGGGAAAGGATGGTGAGGTTGAGGAAGAGGGTAAGGAGGAGGCTGATGAGGGCAAGGATGGTGAGGGTAAGGAGGAGGCTGATAAGGGAGATGGTAGTGGTAGTGAGGAAGAATATGATAAGGGCAACGATGGTTATATGACACAAATGCAAGGTGGAGTTACAGATTCATGAAGGTTTAGAAGTACTATATGAGAGCAGGGTTGTCCACAATGTCTATGGTGATCCTCCTAAAGAGTATTCAGAGAAAGATATCAATGAAGAATGTGTTTGTGTACAAAGAGAATAAGTTGTCAGAAGGAAGTATTCAGATGTGAATCATATATGATTTCATGTGAATCATATATGATTTCCTGTGAATCATATATGATTCACATGAAATCATATATGATTCATGTGAATGATTTTACATTTGATATATATTCAGTTTTTTACTTTGCTTTTCTCCTTTTGTATTGTAGAAAAAGCTATTTGCTAGGTATCTGAAAGAGCATAAACATCTTAAACATGAAGCGAAACTGAGATCACACATCTCAAAGTTGAAGTGGCAGACTGCCAAGAATCATGTAGATTACAGGGTGTTTGTGATGCTCCATATGAAGTCTTACATTGGTGATCCTATTGCAAAATGGGATGTTGGTCTTTGTGAAGAATCAGAGGAGCATGTTTCGTTGTTAAGGCGCATGAGGTTCAAGATTTCTACAAAGATTCTGTTGCACAAGTTCAATGTTCATGCAGAGAATATGTTTGATTTGGCTTACAAACGAATGGTAGTCTGTTGTGAATGGTAGTTGTTGGCCAACTGATGACAGTCCTTTAATATCTTGTAACTTTTAGATGTTGTGAATCCTAGTACTGATGTAGGTCTGAACAAGTACTTAGTTGTATGCAAAATCTGATGATATCTTTTATGGTATGAAATAAATTTTTACTTGATACTTTGATTGATCTTTTTACTTTTACATGTTACTTTGATTAATCAAATCATATATGATTCATGTTGAATCATATGTTGAATCATATATGATTCAATATGAATCATACATGATTTGTGTTAAGTACATTTACTAATTTTTTTGTGTTAAGTACATTGAGTTATATTTTTTGTCAAGTATGATTTAGAAATCAAATATGATTCATCCATGAATCAAATATGATTCATTCATGAATCATATATGATTCTCTCATGAATCATATATGATTCATCCATGAACCATATATGATTCTACAAGAACCGTATATATATGATTCTACAAAACACTTTAAAATACCAAATTTGCTAGAACATTAAACATAAAGCAATTCAGTTTAGATCTTCAAAGCACTTTTCCAACAGTCTTAGACAAAAATAAAGAAAAAACAAATCTAAATAAAGTATTTTACAAAACACATCACATAAAATATTTAAAATCTTTTAACAAAACACATCACAATGATTTAACAAAACACATTATTTTACACAGAATCATATATGATTTACCTAGTTCTAGAATGGAGGAGGTGGCTGGTCGGGGAGGTCGACGGAAGAAGGTGGCTGGTCGTGGTGGTCGACGGAAGAAGGTAACTGGTAAGGGAGGTCGCCATGAAGAAGGTGTCTGGTCGGTGGAGCTCGATCTATTTAGAAATGGAGGTCGCCGGTAGAAAAATGTAGAGGAGGAGTCGCCGGAAAAAGTTTGTTGGGAGGATGAGTCATCGGTGGAAACCGGTGGGTGGTGGGTGAGACCGTTCTTTTTTTGTACCAAATTGATGTGTGTGTAATTTTGTGTTTATACATGTGACAATTTTACCCCTTTAGTGTAAAAGGTAGGGGAAATCTTGACCATTGGATAAAAAATAGATGGATGGTGGAGATTTGTCCATTGGATCTATGCCAATTTTGTGGTCTTTAGGGATCTCAACTCCTCATATTTATTGTGGAAGCATCAAGGGGAGTAACACAAGCTTTGTAATTTGTAATGTAAAACCTTGATACATTCAAGTGGTACACGATTGAATTTTTATTATAGCCAAAACTGAAATTGTAACGATGGTCTATCCATTTTCTTATCATTATTGCATGAGTATTAATTGTTATAGCCAAAAATGAAATTGTAACGATAATCTATCATTTTTCTTATCATAATTGCATGAGTATTAATTGCTTGCAGTAATTCTATACATTAATTTGTAACTTAATTATCATTTAATATAGAACTAGAAACCTTACAAGTCATGTTCCCATACACATTATAAATAATGGATTCCATTGCTTTTCTGTTACTTTCACCAAGGGCCATGCGCTTGCAATTGGTACATCAAATCTCCAATTGAGGAGAAGACATAATATTGTTTAAAGGAAAATGTATGAAAGATATAAAAGTGTGTAGAAGAGTTCATGATATTGTGGAAGAAAAGGAGGCGGTGGTGGTAGAAAAGGTGGTGGTGACTCAACTAAAAGTGGCGGTTGTGGCAGTGGCGAGAGCGAGGGAGGATCGAGTTCCATAAAGGCGCTGGGTGGTGATGGTTATAGCAGAAAATATAAGGTAATAAATTTTTTATATCATTCATATGATTTTTTTATAAATACTCTTCATACATGACTATAATGACATTAATACTTTTCTTTCCAAAATTTATTAGGTGAGAACGGTTTCATGAGCACAACTCTATAAAATACGTGACGTTGTCCATGATGTAAGTTTTTACCAATTAAATTTTCAAAAGGAACTATCTATAGGATACACATACATATTCATTTTACGTGTTGATATTACAGGAAGTGAAAGCTAATGCAAGGTCGGTACAATCTCTTCATAATTGTTGGTTGAAGCTTTAGAGACCAGGCGGCTAACAAAATAACCATGAGCTTGACTATATATATATATATAGTAGGGATCTAGTGAGAAGTAAATTAAAATAAGAAGTTGTGAGAAGTGACTAAAACCACACATTTGAGATGCAACGACTTGCATTAGATGCTTTGCTATTCATTTAGATGCACCATTTTGAGTTTTGAAAGTTAATTTAATGTGTAGATGGTGCAAATTGATTTTTATGATTTTGACACATGCAGAGGAACAAAAAACAAGAGAAATCATGAAATGCATCTAATATGGGTATATGCATCCAATTAAAAGTTGGAAAACACATTATGATGCATTATAATGCATCTAAGATTATAGAGATGCATCTAATTTAAGTCGGTGCATCTCGGATATGCGGTTATAATTACTTCTTATCATTCTTATTTTAAGAAAACTTCTCATTTGATCCTAACTCTCTCTCTCTCTCTCTCTCTCTCTATATATATATATTATATATTATATATATATAATATATATAATATTATATATTTATTTAGTATATTGGGAATGGATAGTGAGAAACCTAATTGGTGGGACAACCAGAAAACTCAAACAGATGCCCTTAAAATACAAAACAGAGCCCTAATGTGCGGCAATCTTCTCAAAAAAATTAGGCTCTGTTTAGTTCTTTTTTAGTGCATCTGTTTGGTTTTCTTTAGTTTTCCAGCAAAATATGGTTATCTCGAGCACCATCCCTATATATTTTATATATATAAATATCTATTATAATATATATATACATATATATATATATATATATATATATATATATATATATATATATATATATACATATATATATACTAGTTGCAATACCCGCTCGATGGGCGGGTATGACTTGTGATTATTGTTTTTAAAAATTAAGCAACGGTTAATGAATTATGAACAATGTGAAATTTTTATAGAGTGAATAACAAACAAAAAGAAATGTATGATAATCTGATAGGATGAAATAAAACTTAATAAAGTATTCGTCACGTGCAAGTATACAAAAAAGAGTACATGATATGCAATGTGAAAACTAACATGAACGTGTATTCCTTTTCAAAGAATCGTAACTACAAATGTATTGTATGATTGTTAGCTCGGAAAGGAGTACATGGTACGCAATGTGAAAGCTAACAATTTTGGGGGACAAAATTAATAATTATAAACACCATAACTTATTAATTGAGTGCAATTCATCTTTCTGTTCATTCATACACAAGTTAATAATCTGTTTAATGGGCTCGTAAACAAACTGAACAAACCTATGTTTACAATCTGCTGACCTGGTATTCTTAGTAGTCCATTTTCTCGTATTTGGGTCAAAGTAGTTGTTGCCTTATAGCCTTTCCATCATCTTCGACTCTTCAACACCAAACTTAGGAGCATAGATTTTCGCAAAATTAGTCAAAGTAAAAACAGATTTCACAAATTGACTTGAATGAGTTTGGTTTCATACCTACACTTTCCTGACATTTTGAAGTATACAAAAACTTGTTTTGGACAAGGCCTATTTTTCTCTATCATTCATAAAAAAAGAGTAAAAAATGACATGACATGATTGCAAACCTGATGATGGTGATGAACTGATGCGGGTCTTGTTATCTAATAAGCGACTATCCGCCAAGAAAGGCGGTTCAGAGCAGGCACACGTGTTCAAGCTTGTGGCATTATTGTACATGCACTGGCCACCAGATTGTGTGCAGTCGGTGCAAGAGCCGACTCTGACATTCTACTTGACTTAAACCCCTTGCACCTAAATAACATGATCTACCCCGCATACAAATTGAATTATAATTAGATGATTGTAATATGATTGTTTTCAAAAAGTAACATGCTTCTGAAAGAAGAAACTTACCAGCAACAAATTGATGTTGTTTAAGACGAAAGGATACACAAGTTAGCCAATTCCTAATACGTCGGCCACCACCATATACGACACAATCAAAAAAGCATTAAAGAGAATCAGCATTTAAAAATACTCAATATTGATGATGAAGTTGACAAGAACAATGAGGTTGAATATGTGGAGGAGGAAAGCAATTGAGTTATACTATTGAAATATGCCTTTATATTTAACCAATTACTGATAAAAATCTAACCCCTATTAACGCATTTTGATTTCATTAGACTAGTCGTTGTGCGTCTTTCTAGGTAACAGGTCAAAATGGTTATAACGCGTTAAATTTATTGCGAGTCAAAGTGGGTCAATCAAGGCTGGTTTGACCCTCCAACATTTTTTCCCGAATAAATCAATCTAGAAAACTGAACCTATATGAACCACACTTTTAGGCAACTCTCAACCTGTTTAAGCCATTCTATATGAATCATTTAAATGAAAGCTTTTTATATGACCCGTTATTAACAATTTATAATCCAATTTAAACTATATCATGTAGGTACAACATACACCAGGAGCATCAAGTACTGCAAGATACGTTGCAGCTTTATAGTTGGGTTCTAACGATGTTAAAGTTTTCTCATTACCACTTGTTAAGGGGCATACTTAGTGATTATCATATCTATTGTTCCATACCGGGCCATATAAACACCACTACAAACTGTGCAAAAATCATTTGAAGTCAAGTATGTAGTTGCAGCAAATATCACTGTAATTCATGTTCCTGGTGTATGGCTTACCTAAATGAAAGAACTTAAATTTCACAAAAGAATTACTAATTTTTGATGGCTCTATTTAATGCCTAAAATCAAAAAGCTCACCTGATCAATAATACAAAATAACTACCAAAGTTAAATATGTATTCACCTTCTATTCAAAGGCGTCTATTATCAATAATAACTAACTTGATTACTCATCGTTGTTGTAAGTTTTCAAATTAGTTGTAGACGTCTTGATTTGGTCTTTGGTAATTTTGGATACTGTTGTGTCCTACACGAATACAATGATAAAATAGTACATATAAGCCAAAACAACCCAAAATTAAACCATTTAAATCTAAAAAAAGGCAAGTATTCATAACAAATTAGTTGACGTGGCAGCACGCGATAACTAGATATCAGAATAGTTAAAAAAACAGATTATCATGTTGCTTTTATTCAGGATTCAAGAATAATTAAAGTTAGTAGTATCAGATAACCTGAATTCAAATTTTCTTTTGGTTGAAATTAATCGCATACAACCTACTATATTTTAGTTAATCGGAGGACCAGAAAGAACCTAATATTCACCAGGTCTTAAGAGTCATTTAACTTACATGGTGATGACATCACCGTCCATGTTGATGATGGAGTGAATGATGTCATTAAAGTTGGAGTAGCACATATGGGTGTGGATCTGTAGAAGATGTGTCAACTTAACATAGGTATGTTAATTCATCTTAGAGAAACATTAAAAACAAGAAACCATTAAAACAGGAAAATCTATATACTTGGGTGGTGTCGGCAACGCCCACATTGATGATTCTGAAAGAGTGGACAACCCAATCTAAGTAGAAAGCATGCTCGGATTTCCTGAGTGGCAATCCCTCTCTCAAAGTAGCCTCATCAATTTGGATGACTTTGATTCCAACTTTTTCAAGATCCTCAACTTCATCCTTAATAGCCAAAGCAATCTGGTAGCAAGTTTCGAAATCTGAATACAATCAAACAAACATAAATATCATGTTTAGTGGTATTCTTGGTGGTATGATTTAAAAGGTGCGTGTTTGGTTTTGTGATGATTTATACCTGGGCTGGTCGTTACGAACGAAAGACTAGTTGAGAATGGTGACTGGGCCAGTAAGCATGCCCTTCATTGGGCGCTTAGTTATTTCTTGAGCTATTGAGGACCAGAAGATGGTTATGGCCTTGGGTCGGCTGACATCACCATAGATGATTTACCCGCATGGCAAAAGATGTGGTATCTGGAAGCCTTATAGAGTGACGTTGTATAGCTCTTGATTTCTATTAGTTTCCAAATACTTGAGTTATCCATTGACTCATCTCCGATTCTAGGATTAACATCAACCAAACTTTGATTGTCACCAATCTGGAAGTACGGACCAAGTTAAAACGGAAGCAGCATGACTAAGAAAATCAACATTATCATCACTTTAAAAACATTATTGATGTTTCTATATTGCTTATTTTTTACAGGCCAGACGGAATGCAACCATAAAGTTATTGAGGTTCCAGATTACGGTGCTAATATACATAGCATTTTCCACATATTGTTTTTTATAAACAAACATAAATATATATTAGTGAGTAGTCCGGATATGTATCATAGTATATTGTATATAAAAGGTATCTACCAGGTATATTGTAGGCTCCAACAGCAAGAATATTAGCGACTGTCAGCTACACGCCATGGTCACATTTAAGGTGTCCTAATTCGTGAGCTAAAACAGCCTGTCCATGTATATACCATATCATGTTAATTACACTTAACCTATTTGTAAAAGAACTGACAAAGTTTGTAAGAAAATAATAACTAAAGTTACTTACCTGCAAAGTATAAATGTAATGAAAGGTGGTTTTAAGGGGCATACAAATGTTGTCTTTTAATTGCTATGCTATGATGGGAATAAAGATAACCTCTGAAACATTATATATGTATGTTAGACAAACAATTAAGATGAATGGTAAATCTGACTTTGTTTAAGATTTAATAAAAATATTAAACATACCTCTGGCTTTCCATGGACAAGAACATCGATGTGAAGTTCTTCATGGAGTTGGAAAACTTTGTAAATCTCCTCCTTGATGGCTTTAAAATATTCTTCCTCGGAGATCCTATAAAAATATGGTTTTGTTAGAACGATATCTAGAAAACATATCATTATGATTGTCAATATATGCTCACAGCAAGAAGTTTATCATTAGGGATTTGGAGGCGTATCGAATATTAAAATTAGATCCGTACCTTTGGCTTTCCATGGACAAGTACATCAATGTGAAGTTCTTCCTAGAGTTGGACAACTTTGTGAATCTAATCCTTGATGGCTTTAGCATATTCTTCCTCGGAGATCCTATAAAAACATGGTTTTGTTAGAACAATATCTAGAAAACATATCATTATGATCGTCAATATATGCTCACAGCAAGAAGTTTATCATTAGGGATTAGGAGGCGTACCTAATAATAAAATTAGATCCGGATTTTAAATAAACATGTTAAAACCGAATTTAAATAATATAATAAAAAAACATGATGACATGGCATCCATGATGACATAGCGTTATGATGTGGCATAAAATGATCAAATGCCTCCTATTATTTATAATGTGTGTCTATATATATATATATATATATATATATATATATCCCAAAAAATGAATTTGTAGCAAATATTGTCATACACGGGATATGATGATTAAATTTATTCAATAAGAACAATAATGAATATGAGATTATGATTAAAATTAAATCTATTTTAATGCAAGTTTAATATATTAGATAAAAAAGTTGAGTTTTATATATATAAGCAAAAGTTTATGTTTTTATCAAAAAAATAAAGCCCGTGCATCGCACGGGTCTTAATGCTCTCGTAATATATAACGATTCAATCCTTTAATTGAATGAGCAAGTGCACTTTATGAGGGGGAAGTGCTCATTATAAGTGTCGTGTAGACATTGAACCATTAATCTTCCAACTCTCATATGCTACAAAACATTTCATCTCCAAAGAAACTGAACTATTAGTTTCAAGGCATAAAATGATTAATATCAATTCAATTCGTATCATAAAAACTGATATTTTTCCAATGCACTACTATTTCAGTTTTTATTTGATTTGATTTAGGTATGAGCCATTTAAAGCGTTTGAAACAGCTCTTGAAGGGTCTCCTCCTGAAACTAGAGATGAAAGATGCAAGGTTAACTTATTTATATATTGATGTTAATGTCTTTATTATTAAGATTTAATTTTTGTGCTCATAGGTGTTAAATTGTTGGTTGGTTGTTATTGATTTGAATGGTGGATTAGCTGCTAAACAGGTTTTTTGTGTTATAATGATGCTTTATAATTATGCATACCAAGTGTTTGTTTTTATGTCTCAGTGAAAACATATTCTTACTTTTTGTTTTGTATTAACTTTATATTTAGGAGTTTTAGAGTTTTTATTGTTTGTTAGATGCATGAAGGTGTGTTGTGTGGAAGTTAATATAGTCCGTGTGATTAGATGTCAGGAAAAAGGAGTTAGGATGCCGCGTAATGAAGTTGACTAAATAGAAGTAAAGTACTTTAACATAGATTTTTGTTGCGGATATAGTCGTGGCATTAGGAAACATAATTTGTGAGACGAGTGAAAGTCGAATGAGCAGTTTACGTCTCTGTCCTTGCGCAGGTACACATTGACCACTCATTTGCATGAATTGATCATTTGATTGTGAGTCCATGTTATGCTAACGCGTAAATGGATCTGAAAACAGTGCTATGCAGAGAAGCAGGCTCTTGGGGAATTGAGTTATGAGCTTCTAGATACCCGAGTGAACCCTATTGTTTGGGAAGCATGAAGGTATACTTTTACGGTTTACTTTGATATTTTACTGTTGTTTTCCTTTTGAAAAATCGTTGGATACATAACATGGGTCAAAAGCTAAATGGGATATGATGACATCAAATAACGTCACTTTATTATATCATTTATCCCATCTATTTTTTTCTACTTTTATATAAATTATATGCATATATGGTACTTAATTGGCTTCAAGTTATAAATGCAGTAATCCAAGAGTAGTTTGATGAAGACCAGCTAAAAGGCGCATAATTTGGAGCTTAAAACAAAGATATTTAAAGACTGCTAAATTCTCACCAATACGCCCGTATCCAACAAAGAGATCCGTCGTTCTCTCTGTCTGGCCCAAGACATACAAGAAAATCGCGTTTGCCTAATTCCCAATACGGCATATCCATGCGTCTAACATACGCCGAACCATGAAGAATAACTATTCAAAGATGTAAGTAAATCAAGTAAATTGGGAATGTTATCACTGATTGATTTGAACATAGCGCACACTCCAAGGAAATCTAGCCCCAATACGCCGTATCGACCTTGCCAGATACGGCATATCGAGTCTTTTTCAGACACTATAAATAGAAGACTCAAAAGAGTTTTAAGTGTGCAATATCATATTCTTTATACCATAATCACTAAAGATGAATTTTAAAAGAGAAGATCAGCCACCAAGGTCAAGCATTGATCACGAATCCATAGAATACATCATGTAATTTTTACTTCCTTAATTCATTCGATTTAATTGGTTTGATTACGCTTGAATAATTACAATGGGTAGTGGGCTAATACCTCGGGTATTAGCCATCTTCAATGAAAGGTTTAATGTTTTAGTTTGTTTTAACAATTCTTATTTATCGATGATTGTTTAATTATGTTTATCACCTCATTACATGTTAATGTGTTTGAATAATTGCCACTCTATCTTCAAAAAGATTCTAGTGATACGGACCAAGTAATCTAGATACTGGGATAGCTCTCCATATCGTGTTTCATATTACTGGACCAACAGGATCACAAATAACGTTTTATCTTTGTCTTTTAATTATGAGCTTAGTTGGACCGGTAGGTGACCCATTTATGTTTCAGCAATCACCCTCTTAATTGACTGATAAAGATTGGAATAGTAGAGATACAATATATAAAACACTGTCAAACAATAAGTGGGTAAAGCCCCGTTGGGCTAGGGTTTTAACAGGATCACCACTGCTTTAATTCTTTAAGATAGATTATAATTAAACTAAAGGATGCTTTATGCGGATGCGTTAAATTGTGACAGGATTAATCGTGTCTAGGTCTTAGGATGATGTCCCGCCTAAGTCTTAAAGATATGCCGCTTCGAGATAAGTAAATCATTGCACTAAAACAAACAAACCAGCATTGAACCGAATTTAATATGGCTAATACAATTTTCTTATCATTTGGATTGTACCGCTTTTCTATATTCTAATCTTCTTCTTTTATGTTTATTGTCTATGAGACGCCATAAGAATTAAACAATTAAGAGAGATAAAAAGAAGAATTAAACAATTACAATATAGAGGATTAAGAAGATAAGAATTAAACGGATAAGAGGAAAAAGAAGAATATTTTTAGGTTTTGAAAATAATACATAAGGAAATAAAAATATTTTTGGATTTTTTTGTTTTTAAGATAAACGAAAAATATTTTTGGGTTTTTTTTAATATTTATAAAGGAAAAATAAAAATAAAATAAGAAGAAAAATATTTTTGGATTTTTATATTTTTATAAGAACGAAAATAAACTTTCCGAAGAAAGGATCTTCAAGTCTCGAACACGAACAATCCCGTAGAAATCGCTACACCTTTCCCCGGCAGCGGCGCCAAAAATTGATCCGTCCAAATCAACACATAAAAATATATTTAATATATATTAATACGTAATAATAAGGATAGGCCAATAATAGTATAGTATAGTATTACCGTCGGGTTCAAGAAATTCACTTTTAACCAAAGCAATTTCAAAAACCTTCCGGGTCGTTTCCTCGACGAGAGGTGAATGGAAATCTACGTTCAAGTTGTAAATCGAGCTTGAATAGCATAAAAGTTTTTGGTTTTGTTTTCTAAATCTACTTAAAAGGAAAGCATATAAAAGAAAAGCTAAACTTTTGGTTTTAAACTATTTTTATACTAAAAATTAAACTAATATTAATTCTAAGTTTTGAATCTACAAGATTATACTAAAATTGATCTAAGAAAATTAAACTAAAATAATGCTTGCTAAGTGACGTGAAATGTTCATTAAGTGCGGGCTTAGGTTTAACGAATTAAAATGACAAGTAAAACGAAATGCTTAAAAATTAATGACAAGAAATTAAATTGCATTAAAATTAAATGACGGAATGTAAATCGAAAAGACAATACTTATGACTAAATATTTTTTAAATCTTTTTAAACCCGCACCTAAATTCCAAATCTCTAATCACTTAACAAGCACTACTAAATCTACTCACTACTCATAATGAAATAAAAACTAAACATTTTAAAAATAAAGCTACACTAAGCATGGCATAAATCAAATAGGCAAACATAAAATAAAACAATAAAATAAAACTACACTAATTAATTGAAAAAGGAATAGAAAATGAACCGAATTGGAGACCCGCAATTAAAACGAATACCACCCGATTTATTTAACTAAAACAACTAATCAAAGTCGGTCTAGCTAAATAAACCCATAAGCTCCTCGCCTCATGAGTAGACCGGTACAAAAAATCACAAACACAAACAACTAACTGTTAAAACTTCATGATTTCAAAATTTCAATTCTTATTATTCTAACTCAAATGGCCCAACGAATTAATCTCAGATCCAAGTTTAATTTCAATCTTACAAAAAAAAAACAATTGCTAGTTCCAATCAATATTGACCCATCCGAAATTATACAAACCAAAATGAAACCCAAATCTACGTGACCCAATTAACTTTGATATGGCCCAACCTACTTTAAGTGATCCAAAGTAAAATTCTACAAGCCTAACAAATCAAAGGTCAAAATCGTGAATGACATGTATTGATAATAACTGGCAATTAGAGATGATTTTTAAGTCTAGAGATAATCTAACAAGATGAGCTATAATTCCTAAATAAGCTACTAAAACAATAAACTTCTTGAAACAATGAGTGACGAATAATCATTTTGAACGAGACCTAAACTTATTAGCCAAAATACGAATCAATAAGCTATGGAAATTGAATAGGCAAAATCTAAACGAATACTTAAACCCAATGAGCTCTAATAAGAACAATAAACCAACAAAATAAGGAATGCAACAACCTGAACACAATAGAACAACGAGAAAAATTCCATAGATTCCTAAACTTAATTATAAGCAAAACGTTTTTTAACATCTAATATCTAACCAACTAAATAAGCTAAATATTACACGAGATAAGCACTCAACTAATCAATAAGCCATATAAAACAACAACAAGGACTCATAATAAGCTATAAGCACATAAACATCTCAAATCTCAAAACGAATAAGCACATAAGCACTTAAAAATTGGATCTAGCATTTTAAATTCATTTTAAACCAATTAAGCTGATCAATAGCTTAAAGTATCTCGGTTAAAGAGAGAGACGTATATTCATTCAAAAACAAATTAAGCACAGAGATAAGCTAAATCAAAACTTATTACATCTTATTATTCGAAAAGTGCTTAAAAACTTTTTTGAAAATGAATCGAATGAGCTTAAGAGCTTATAGGAGTCATTTTTTAGCTTCTAAAGACTTTTGAAAATAATAAGCCACAAAAATAAGCACTCAAAATCAGCTCTCAGAATAAGCTACTTGAAAAGTAATGAAAGCTAGAGAATAAGCACCATATAAGCAAAATGAAATTTTTAATCAACTTCAAACCAAATTCATTACAACATATTAAAAAGCTTACGAAATAAGCAAATTACATTTAGCCAAAAAAAAGTAAAATAAGCAGTTCATTTAAATGACATAAGCTAAAATTAAAAAGCTACAAAAATTAAAACAAAACTCAACTCTCAGTGAGGGGTGAGCGGTTGAGATATATATGTGAGAATGTAGGAAATTTATATTGGTTTCCCAATCCTTCTTTATACATATCGCACCAATCAGAGACAAGAAAAATGGGGGCTAGGGGATTGGGTTCCGCCCGTTGGTAGTGCGACACGTGTAATTCTTCATTCTTGCTTCATTATTACGCTTTCATATCGTCCGTGTGATAAGTCATTCCTTCAATTGATATGAGTTGTAAATTCCAACTTGCATGACACGTGTAATGATATAATATGCCCATTCCGAGTTAGTGCTATATCACGTGCCCCCTTTTATTTAATTCACTCGCACGTGATTGCTCCTCCATCCATCTCTCTATTTTCATCTTATTGAATTTGAGATTATAAATCTCTTGCTCCACGTGGCTAATTATAACTTGTCCTCCCAAAATAGTGGCGTGTCATGTGACTTGTGTGAAGTATATAAGCTGCACATGATGCTGGCATCACCATGATGTCACTTAAATTATATATACCAGCTAATCATTTTAAGACATTGGGCTTTTGGTTTTAGTTATTGGGTTTATGCAAAAGTGAGCTGGCCCAGCCCATTAAATGGGTTACGGGCTGGCCCAATTAATTTTGAGGGCACCGTTGGACTCGTTTTCTTGTGCTCTTTTCAATTTCATACTCGGTTTCGTTTGGTTTTACCTTTGTTTGGTCTTTTTCTTGATATCCGGTACCTGCACATACATAAACACAAAAACGACATATATTTGCATTTTTCATTATGTTTTTGGTCATTTGGGGTCATTAAATTAGGTAAAAGATATGTATAAAATAGCGAATACCAGAGACTGGCACGAGTTTTATGGTGACTAAAATCAACTTAAGACACTAAAACTCACGCAAGCAAATTAACAAAAGATAAAAGAGTGGTCTAGCCAAATATAAGAAAACTGTATTAACCATTATTAATCCAATCAGAACGTTGGTTTGTTTATTTAGTGCAATGATTACTTATCTCGAGGCGGCATATCATTCTTAAGACTTAGGCGGTATTTCTTCCTAAGACCTAGATACGAAAAATTATGTCACAATTAAATGTATCCGCATAAAGCATCCTTATTTGTTAATTATAATCTATCTTAGGGATTAAAGCAATGGTGATCTTGTTAAACCCTAGCTCATAGAGACTTTAACCACTTACTGCTTAAAGGCAATTCATACACTAGTAGACCACTAACCAAGTCTTTACCAAATTTATTGAGACGTACTTGGTCTGATCCGGGTCACCTTTGCCTGGTCACTAAGCTCACAATCTAAGGGCAAAGATAGGTTATTATTTCGTGTTCCTATTGGTCTAGATGTATAAATCACTATATGGAGAGCCATCCAGGCATCTAGATTACTTGGTTCATATTACTAGATCCAGTTGAACGATAGATCGCATACAAAAGCACGAAAACAAGTATAAACTGATAAACATAAACAAGCAATCAACGATAAATTAAGAAATCGAGATAAACAAACCAAACATTTAGATCTTCATAATAATGGCTAATACCAGAAGGTATTAGCCTTCAAACGTCATAATCAATACAAAAGTAATAATTTAGCCAAGGTAAACTAACCGAGTTAACGAATGATACCAAAAACTAAACGATTACAAGAGTATAGGAGATTACAAGTTGTTTCCTATGGAATTAATTACGTTGCAAGACCTCTTTTGCTCTTCTTCTCTTCTAAAAATTGACTTTTATGATTTAGGTATCGAAAATATGATTTAGCACCCTAAAAACTAGTTTTTAAGTTTTCTATTTATAAGGCCTAGAATATGGTCGATACGCCATATTGACTAAGGTCAATACGGCGCATTGAGGGTTTCTTGAAGTAGGAACCACGTTTGATATCTTCCAGAATATTTTATTTCCATAGCTTGAATATGGCGTATTGGTCATCCCTGGATATGGCGTATTGATCTTGTTTCCTTCGTGGTCTTTTGTGAAGTGCAGGCACAGATACACCATATCTTTCTTTGATGGATACGGTGTATTGGATGTTAGAACAGTAATCTTCAAATGTCTTAGTTTAAGCTCTAGAATGAGTGCCTTTTTGCTAATCTTCACCAAGTACTCTATAATTACTGTAATTCTTAAATATAAACGATTAAGTAATAATTCTTTGCAATAATTATACTAATAGGGTTATTTACATGCGATAAATGATGCTATAAAATTAACGTTATTTGATGTCATCAAATATCCCCCACTGAATCCTACTTTTGGGGGTCTCATAGTAAGCCTTTTAGAAGTTTATGAAAATGTAACCCTAAGGATTTTTCCGTTTAAGCATTTATTTGATCTATTACAAGTACACAACCAAACACCTCATGAAATAGGAAGATGAAAACACTCAAATCACTTAACTAATCTATGTGGTAACATGTAACTAATTTGCTCAATTGCTCGGTCGTGACGGAGTTGTATCATTTGGCCTTGGCAAGATATACATCTCCACCACTAGAGCTAAGGAGTAACAAGTTTATAAAGGTAAAAAAGAACGTTTTTATTATAAGGCTTAGGGTTGATCATTTTATAATCTTTCACTAAATAGTACACACCAACAGGCATATGTTGCATACATAATGGCCGTATTGATGGGAATAGACATGTGTGTTCGATCACATCCTTATTCGAGTTTAGCCAAGGTTTAGGATGAAGAATGATATAGGGTAGGGATCTTCTAACTTTCACCAATAGTAATAAACCAACAAGGCAGCTGAATCATGCATACATGGCCGTAACGACAGAATAGACATGCAGGGTTCGAATAACATCCTCATTCGCGTAAAACCCCATGGTAATGAATTGGAAAGGGAAAGTAAATTGTGGTTATATAAAAATTATGAAAACATATAGACTAGTCCTAAAACAAATAGGCAAAGATGTAGATACTTTTCAAACGTTACGATGAAAAAGACACAACTATTTACAAATTCCCAATCATCCCATACTTTACATACTTTTACAAGACAAGTGGCGATATCTACCACTTTATACAAAACTTTACATCGTTGACCTATAAGACGTATCAACGAATAATCGATCCTTGATATAATTCCTTCGATCTAAGCTTTTGCAAAACGATTATCTTCGAACTTTCCTCCTCTTTTTTTTGTTGCGATTTTTCTAATTTTTTCGTTTTTTTCATATACTAACTATGAAACTCAGTGTAAATTCACCATCTTCACGATCATAATAACTTCGGATAATTCCTTTGATAATTCTTCATTCTTCGGATGTACCAATAATTATGTTGGTAGTAAAAATACATGAGTTTTGACTACTTTATACATTCCCATTTGCAATGTGCCAATTTCTTCCCAACTTTACCAAAGATAGAAAATTGACACAAGACTCGGGAATTACATACTTTACACTTTAAGCAACTAGCAACTGATAAATATACTTAATCTAACAGGGTAGGCTAAGGCGTAAAGGTGCAACGAAACAAACAGTTGGTGTTATTCCTAAAGGATTGGCTATATTGGTTTTTCTAGGGGTATCTTACTCTTAAGATGAGAGTAAATAAAGCGCGTTATACGGGGTTTAACTAAACCAGTGTAGTTTAGTTAAATAAAACAACTTATAAGACTTTTGGGTGTAATTTAGAAATTTTTACCAATTTAATCAAGTTACTCCATCTAAATCCATAGTACTCATTATTGTGGTTTCGAATAGATATACCAAGCCAAGTTCTAAAGTCTACAACATCACCAGCACACTCATATTTTTGTGGAATTTGGGAAAAAATTAGAAACGGATAAGGTTAAATCCTCACAATATCTAATAAGGGTTATTGTGTGCAGGTTATGTAACAAGTAATTTCACAATATTATGCTTGATTTTTTTTAAATTTGAGCATAATTTAAGCATGTTATGTGAAAAATAGGACAAGTATACATTCTAATTCCTAGGACAAGTATACATTCTAATTCTCATCCCCTCACTTGAATTATACAACGTTCTCGTTGTATAGATAAAACATTAAAAACGGAAATTAAAAGAATTAGAATGAGAAACCCCCTTGATATTTTGCTCGGTAGATTCTCCAAGTCGAGTATATGAGCAAGAATGTGTGTTGTACATGCGTCTGTATGCCAGCATGACTACCATCACACATAGGATTCCAGATGATCGATACTTCACCAACTTCGTCGATTTCTTTGAGCGAGGTCCTGTGCGAAATATAGGAAAAACATGCAAAATCCTATCTCGGGTATCTACGGTTAATTAAATAAGCTAAATAGACTGTACATGAGACCAATACGTCGTATGGTATGGAGCGGATACGCCGTATTAATTTCTTGGAAGACAGACTCGATTAACAAAATGGAAAATATATTCTAGGTTGTCTCTCGGGAAACACTTTTCTTTCAGCTAGTCTTTAAGTTAGACTTTTTCCTCCAGCTTTCTTCATGTTACACCATTCTCGAACTCTATAACTTCATCATCCTCTTTGTCAATGTTACCTCCGTAATATTTCTTCAATCGTTGTCCATTGACCTTGAAGCTAACCCCGTTCCTGTCAGTGATTTCTATAGCCCTATGTGGATACACCGTTTTAACAATGTCTAGGCTGCTCCATTTCGATTTAAGTTTTCGAGGGTACATCTTCAAACAAGAATTATAAAGTAGCACCTTGTCGCCTACCTTAAAATCTTTATCACCACGAAGTCTAGAATCATGCCATTTCTTGGTCCATTCTTTGTAAATTCTAGTATTCTCATAAGCACCATCTCTCAATTCGGCTAACTCATTAAGCTGAATAAGACGACTTTCGCTAGCAAGCGTTAGATCCATATTACATTATTTTAATGCCCAATGTGCCTTATGTTTGATCTCTACGGGTAAATGGCATGCTTTCCCATAAACTAGTCTGAAAGGTGTACACCCTGTCAGTGTTTTGTAGGCCGTCCTAAATGCCCATAATGCATCGTTAAGTTTTTCCGACCATCCTTTAGGATTGTACCCTACTGATCTCTCTAGAATACGCTTAATAGCTCTATTAGTAACTTCAGTTTGTCCATTAGATTGAGGGTGATATGCCGTGGATAATTTGCGAGTCACACCATATCTTTGTAAAGCCTTTTCAAGCTGGGGATTACAAAAATGTGTCCCTCTATCACTAATAAAAGCTTTAGGAACTCCAAACCTAGCAAATAATTGTCTTAAAAATTTAACCACAATGGGCGCATCATTCGTAGGTATTGCTTGAGCTTCAACCAATTTGGACACATAATCTACAGCTACTAATATGTATTTATTACATCTAGATTAGGGAAATGGTCCCATAAAATCTAATCCCCAAACATTAAAGACTTCGCATACCTGAATGTTATTTTGAGGCATTTCGTTCCTTGAAGATATGTTTCTCTATCTTTGGCATGCATCACATCGTCTTACGTACTTATTAGCATCTTTAAAGACACAAGGCCAATAAAATCCGAACTCATAAACCTTCTTTGCCATAACTGAAGCACTATGATGTCCACCAGTAGGTCCCGAATGACAATGTGCTAGAATTTCGAGGGTTTCACTTCCAGCCACACATCTCCTCATTATATTATCCGCGCACAGTTTAAATGCATAAGCTTCCTCCCAAAAGTAAGTCTTGACTTGCGAAAAAAACCTCTTTCTTTTTTTGAAGGCCCAATTTGGGGGAACTACATTTCCAACAATATAATTAACGAAATCTGCATACCATGGCTCATCGTCATTAAACTTGGATTTTAGAACCATTAATGCTCACCGGGGAACTTATCAGCAACTTCCCTCTTAGTTAACACCTCCATGTGCGGATTCTTTAACCTAGATAAGTTATCCGCGACCAAGTTTTCTGCTCCCTTTTTATCTTTGGTTTCAATATTCGATTGGTCCATATCAAAGATTACCTCATCATCCCCTTAGCTAAGCGTTATCTTTTTATTAAACACATCGATCATGGCACGGGCGGTGGCCAAAAAAGGTCTCCCTAAAATTATCGGATTTGTAGAGTCTTCGGGCATATCCAAGATAACAAAATCGACGGGGAGGACAAGTTTATCCACATTAATATGAACATTTTTGACTATTCTCCTTGGGTATTGAATCGACCTATCGGCTAGTTCTAAGCTTATTTGAGTCGGTGTTGGTTCCCCTAAACCTAAATTTTCATACATCGTATAGGGCATCAAACTTATACTAGCTCCTAGATCCGCCAATGCATTAGTTTTTAAATTACTAACTTGACAAGGGATAGTGAAACTTCCTGGGTCCTTTTCTTTTGCTGGCAGTTTGTTAAGCAGGACAACTGAGCACCTTTCGTTCATCGTTACCGTACAAGCTTCTTCAAGTCTGGATTTATTTGTCAGTGAATTCTTCAAATATTTTGCGTATTTTGGCATTTGCACTAGGGCTTCGATAAACGGAATATTAATATGGAGTTGTTTCAGATTCTCCAAAAAATTTCGTTGATGTGCTTCTTCTTGTTCCTTTCTCACCCGGTTTGGGAAATGAATAGATGATTGTTGTGATTTTACCAATGGTTGAGTAGTTCTTTCAGGAATACTCGAAGATTTATTTTTCACACCAACATCATGCGGCTTTTCCTGCACATCCTGTTCAAATCTGGGAGGTTCGTTCTTGTTGATTCCAGTTTCATTAATTTCTTTATTACGGGTGGCTTCAAACGTCATTTTTCCTTCCCTAGTTGTCACTCCTTTGACTTCGTTTTTTTGTATCAAAACATTACCCATAACCTTTGACAATTCCTTTACCTTGATTTTCAGCTCACTCAATAAGTTGCTTTGTTCTTTCAACAAAAGCTCATTGGTGGTTCTAAATTCTTTAATGAATATTTCCATCTCCTCATGTTTACGTTTACCTTCATTAATGAATTTAGCCAACATTTCTTCCATAGTTAACCTCCTTGCAGGGTAATTGAACAAGAAAGGAGGCACCCCGAAAATGGTACCTGAAAAAAAAGACATAATTCAAAGTAAAACTATTCTAGAAAACTAAACTAGAAAGCTAACTAAAACTGCTACTGTATCAAACAGTCGATACGTCGTATTCAGTAAACTGGATACGCCGTATTCAATAAATAACAGCAGACAGTAGAAAAATAAAACTAAATTTATACTAAAAATACCAGTAAAAACAAGAAATTAAACAATCGCACTCCCCGGCAACGGCGCCAAAAACTTGATGTGTCATCGTGTAGGTTGTTATTTTAGTTATTCAAGTTTTACATTTATATTTTGCCGACTTTACCTAAAATAACACTTTAACGGGCAGTGTACCCGATCAGATGTAGTTTTGTTGGTAAGTAGGGTGTCGATCACTAAGAGCGAGAGCGTTAATTCTTAATTCTATCAGTATTTTAGTTATCTAAGTTAGTTCTAAATTATTTTATTCTATGTTAAACCTAAGCTAATGATAAAAGGGGGTTTCAGCCTGAGAGACTGGCACAGTTTGTGTTATCTAATCTAGGGTTTTGATGACAAGTAAAACAATAAACACACACAAGAAGATGAACAAATGATACAGGAGCCGTCAAACACTAATGTAAGGAAAGCATATCAACCATGAATAATCCGATAAAACACATGTTTGTTTATTTAGTGCAATGAGTGCTTATCTTAAAGGGCATATCATTCTAAGATTTACGTGGTACTTCTTCCTAAAACCTAGACACGCTAATTCTCTCACAATTAGACGCATCCGCATAAAGAAAGCATTTGTTGATTATAATCTATATTAGGATTTAAGTAATGGTGCTCTTACTAAACCCTAGCTCATCGAGACTTTACCCACTTACTTGCATATATGGGGAGCTATCCTGGACTCTTAGCCTACGTCCAAACAACACCGAAGTTGCAGCGCATTAAATATGTAGGACTAGACCCAGTTGAATGATAGGTCGCATACGTAAGCACGTAAACAAGTATGAATTGATAAACATAATCAACAATCAACGATAAATTAAGCAATTGATATAAACAAACCAAACATTAAACTTTCATAAACATGGCTAATACCTAAAGGTATCAGCCGATAGTCATTGTAAAAATACACACGGTTTGATATATGAACGATTAAAGAAAAGAAACCTTAAACGAACGCGTATTTGGTTGTGCGAAGATTACAAGAGTTTTTCTATGATCTTGAGGCTCTTTTCTGACCTTCTATGCTCCTTTATTTGTCTATTAGTCGACCTGGTGGTTTAGGGCTTCACTTGCATACTTAAAACTGAGTTTAGGGTGTTGTATTTATAGAGTCTGGAAAAGGGTCAATACGCCATATCGGGCGATGTGGGACACGACGTATCGGGGATTTCTTGGAGTAAGGACCATGTTCAATATCTTTCAGAATCTTCGAATACTTTTATCTTGATACGGCGTATAGAAGTTCATGGATATGGCGTATTGGGTCTTCAATCCTTCATCGTTATTTGTGAAGTTTAGGCACGGATACGCTGTATCTTCTTAATGGATACGACGTATTGAGGTAAAAACCAGTTGGTTCTTCTTCATTGACCAAAGTATTATATACGGCGTATCATTGATGTGGATATGGTGTATTCTTCAAAGTCAAGCAATGGTCTTTTAATTCGTCAATGTCTTGGATACGTCGTATAGGTCTAGAATAATAAGGCGTATTGGCTGTCAGATCAGTAGACTTTCTCGAACTCTTCGTTTATGCTCCAAAATGCGTGCCTTTTAGTCAATCTTCACAAAATACTCCATAATTACTGCAAATCTCAAATATAAACGATTAAGTACCAATTCTCGCAATAATTATACAAAATGGGTAATTTACATGGGATAAATGATGCTATAAAAGTGACGTTATTTGATGTCATCAAGCATATACTAAGAATATGCAATTCACAGTTTCAGGTCAAATCTTTTGAACCTTGGGGTTCAATACAGATATCTTAGCTAGATATCCCCCCACATTTGTAAATACTTATAAGATCATTTTCTTCTCGTCCATAGTTCATAAGAACTATCTTATTTTCTTTACAAGGGATCTTATCTAAAAGATAAGTAGCCGATATATTCGATTTCACCCACATGCCATGGCTTAAACTAGGAGTTACGAACATGGCATTAACCATATCTTCTAAGGCATGATTCTTTCAATAATTCCATTGTTGAAGTATCAAGAGCAATAAATTTGTTTCTTATTCTAAGTATAGCACATAAATTTAGAAATAGAGACACATATTCTCATCCGATATGACTTCGAACCACCTTGTTTTCGATAATAAGTTGATTCGCAACTTATTTATATAGAACAATCTTATCTATATCCTTACTCTCAAGTAAGTATAAATAGCAATATTTTGTACCGCCATCAACAAATATGATGAAGTGCTTGCTATTCGCTACCTTTGTAGGTATTAATTTAAAATCGCATAAAACCATTTGAATCATATCAAGAGGTTCGGTTATTTTCTGTTCAACCGAGAGAAAAGATAATCTTGTCAGATTGGCTTCAACATAAGATTTAATTTTGTAGTCTGTGTGTTTTGTGAATAAGTGATGTCTGGATAATGATCAAGGAATACCGGTGGTCTTCTGCTTAAAGAGGATGTATTGAACTCATAATTCATAGATACTTTTTTATGTAATGTCCGCTAAGTATCGTAAGTAAATTGCTCCCGTCGTTCAATCTTTAATGGTCTTTTAATTCGTCAATGTCTTGGATACGTCGTATAGGTCTAGAATAATAAGGCGTATTGGCTGTCAGATCAGTAGACTTTCTCGAACTCTTCGTTTATGCTCCAAAATGCGTGCCTTTTAGTCAATCTTCACAAAATACTATATAATTACTGCAAATCTCAAATATAAACGATTAAGTACCAATTCTCGCAATAATTATACAAAATGGGTAATTTACATGGGATAAATGATGCTATAAAAGTGACGTTATTTGATGTCATCAAGCATATACTAAGAATATGCAATTCACAGTTTCAGGTCAAATCTTTTGAACCTTGGGGTTCAATACAGATATCTTAGCTAGATATCCCCCACATTTGTAAATACTTATAAGATCGTTTTCTTCTCGTCCATAGTTCATAAGAACTATCTTATTTTCTTTACAAGGGATCTTATCTAAAAGATAAGTAGCCGATATAATCGATTTCACCCACATGCCATGGCTTAAACTAGGAGTTACGAACATGGCATTAACCATATCTTCTAAGGCACGGTTCTTTCAATAATTCCATTGTTGAAGTATCAAGAGCAATAAATTTGTGTCTTATTCTAAGTATAGCACATAAATTTAGAAATAGAGACACATATTCTCATCCGATATGACTTCAAACCACCTTGTTTTCGATAATAAGTTGATTCTCAACTTATTTATGTAGAACAATCTTGTCTATATCCTTACTCTCAAGTAAGTATAAATAGCAACATTTTGTACCACCATCAGCAAATATGATGAAGTACTCGCTATTCGCTACCTTAGTAGGTATCAATTCCAAATCACATAAAACCATGTGAATCATATCAAGTGCTTCGGTTATTTTTCGTTCAACCGAGAGAACATACAATCTTGTCAATTTGGCTTCAACACAAGTTTTAATTTTGTAGTCCGTGTCAATACAAAAATGAGTATCCAATTTAGTTTAATTAGACAACATATTGAGTTAAAATTTAAAATTTATCCAAGTTAGTCATGTCATACATTTAAACAATCAAATAAGCTGAATTCTTACTCATTTTACTAAAATGGCCATTAGAAAATACATTCAGCTTAAACATTTTAAAGGCATAACCCGTACCAACTCAAATTATGTTATTTGTTAACTCAATTTAAATTTGATTCAAACACAAGATGAAAGCCAAATTTCATTAAGCAACCATCCGGACACAAGATTCCTACGAATCTCCGACACGTACAACGCGTTGGTTAACTTAGACTCTTTTCCAGATGTGAATCACATCTCCTTTTTCTTGATATTAGCAGTTAGAGAGTTGCCCAAATTCATACTCTCCATTCTCAATTGCATTGAAAGAGTTAATCAAACTCTTATCACCATATACATGACATGATACCGAAGTGCTAATCCACCATTATCTAAGGTCGGATTCCCTCATGGCCTTAGTTTTCATGTCATTCATACCATATAACGCATAGTTATGCACATAAGGTTTCTGAATGCTTCAAAGCATCTACCGTATACATAACTCGAGTATTAGTCTCCCTTTTAACAAGTTTGGGAGCAGATCATTTGATGTCACTCGTGACATTCCAAATATACTGTTAATACGAGGTCTCATGATTAGTTTGAAACTAATTTTGGTACTATTAACAACATGCTTAATCACATAGTGTTTCTTAACAAAAATGATTTTAATTCGTCTTTTGTTTAAAACGCTAATGTTTTGTAAGATCCGTTATACAAAACCACTTTAAAAGAAGTCTTTCGACTAAACAATTAAACAATATCGCCAATTACATAATGGTTTTTTTAACAAAAAACACATATGTAATATGATGTTGTTAATTTCCATTAAGAAGATCTGAATAGATCTATCTCGCATGATCTATTTCTACACTGAAACTCAACAAGGTTTTAGTAGATCCACTCTTCTAAGAAACTCAACAAGGTTTCTATATAATTTCTTTGTACCAGCATCCTCTGTTTTGTACTTGCATTCCAATAACTCCCATAATTCTTTGGTAGTCGTGGTCTTGCAGTACACGTTGTACAAAGAGTCAACCAGACCATTCAGAACATAGTTGTGACACAAGCAGTCTGGATGTTTCCATGCTTCCACAGCTTGCACAACCTGTGCATTAGAGGGTTGACATTCCTTAGGAGGTTCCACCTGAGGTGCAGTCTCATTTAAGAACCGCGCAAGGTTCAAAGTTGTGAGATAGAAGAACATATTCTATTGTCACCTCTTAAAATTCTTCCCATTGAATTTTTCTGGTTTTTCAGCATGATTAGCAACTGTGATGGTAACCGGCGCACTAGTTACGTTCACAGGAGTAGTCACAATCGTGTTTGTCATCCTGACAGATCAAACACAAACAGTTAAATAAACTGTTATAAACTGGTATCTAAGAAATTCAATCCTGATTTCTATAACCTTGTATCGGATCTGCTTCAAAGAAACTCAATATTGGTTTTAATGAATCAATAGATCAGTTTAATAGAAACTCAATCTTGGTTTCAAAATAAACTGATCTGAATAACTGCTTTTAAAAATTATTATAGATCTGTAATTCTAAGTATGTAAGTTAAAAATCCGTTTAATTAAAACTGATTTTCAAAGAAACTCAATCTTGGTTTCGACAGAAAACAATTTATAAATATAAAATTTGCCAATAATATTAATCCGATTTTAAGAAAGTTTTTTTTAATTCTGTAACACAGAATCTGTTTTAAGATTGTAGGGAAACATGTACACTTTTATTAAAATAAAACCAGATTATAATCAATAAATAATTAACAGAAAATACTGTAAATGACTAAAAATAAACAGACAGAATGTGATAGATGCAGAAGACAAACACCAAGAACGATAAATAAAGAAAACAGTAAAAGGTCATGGAACGAGACTCGTGTTTAACACGATTCCCTTAAAACAGATTCGCCGTTTGTTTCCCAAGGTACAACATCCAAAGCTGTTGTACAGCCGGACTCGACATACTTGCCTGAAAGATCACAGAAAACTGTGTGCTTCTGATCGAAAAGACTGCTGGAAAACTTATGAATGAAGGTTTTCTCTTTTATCTCTCTTATCTATAAAACTGAATGAGAATGAGTTATATTTATAGTGAAAACTTAACTTCTTCTCAAAGAAAAAGCCTTCACCATAAATAAGGAAAACATAAATCACAATTAATTCTATCAACTCATAATTAATTCTGTCAATTTATTCAACAAGTTTTAAATCTATTCCTAAAATAGATTTACAAAATTAAATCTATTCCTAAAATAGATTTACAAAAAATTCTGAAAAGAATCCCGAATCACACCTTCCCACTTCACATTTTGGGCGATGTGAGATACTTTCATTTTTTCAGATTTTGTTATTCACGTGTCCCCCTTTGAGACACGATATCTCATTCATATTAACTCCATTTTGGACATACTTTAGCTCGTTGCGAAGCTCTCTTCAAGGAGAACGCAAAACTACAAGCTAAAATAAATATATATAACATATACATATATTAAATAATGTCCAAAGTTTGCAAAACCACATTTTGCCAAACTATTTTGTTGATAAAATATAATGCCTAAAACATTACTAATACTTTTTCACATCTTTACGTTTTGATAATCACAAAATATAAAAATATTCAATGTAAAATTAAACATAAACAAGTAATTAGTAGTAAATTTTCATTTAAAAAATTATATCACTTAAAGGTAGGAATAAATAAATACTTAATGTAATTTATGATCAAAGGAAATTTTTATTCAACCTCACACTTTTATAAAATGTTGTAAACATTTTATAAACATTACAAAACATTTTCTACAATTAAAAGAAATGTTTTATTCAAAATAAACATTTTGAAATTCAAATTTTCGGACCTAAAACGGCTAGAAAAGCTCCAGAAAATTCCCCCTACACAAAAGACAAACTGGAGAAGCCCCAGTCTAGGGCGGCCCCCTTAAAATTAAGGGGACCGCCCACCTATTTAAGGGGACCGGCCCTAGGTAGACGCTCCCCCAGTTTGTCCTATAAATACTGGACTCTTCTTCACAATTTTCTCACCTTTTACACTTATTTTTTCTGCTCAAAACAACCCACATACCCTCTCTAAAATCCTTTGATCATTTAATCATAAATCTTTGTTTCCAAGTGATCCAAGCTCAATTCCACAAGTGCAAGAGAAGAATACTTTCATCATCAAGTGAAAAAGTATTACATGAATCTCTAACATAAGCTTTCACCAGATACAAAGCTTTGATGAATAAGTTAATAAACGATGGCATTAATCTTTCAAAGCTTGAAATAAATAATGGTTTTCAACGGGTTTATCAAAGATGCGGCCTATGTTTCTCACAAAGTCTTTAGATTAGAAACATAAATCATGTGAAAGATTATGAGCTTGCTTCTCTATTTGGTAAACTCAAATATGAAGAAAACCTAATAGAAAGTATTTATGAGACTGAAAAGAACAAATCTCTTGTCTCTGCATCACCTTTGTCAACTGTGGCGCCAAAAACATGATGTGGTTGTCGTTAGACTTTCACAAAAAAGTTTTACACTCCCTAGGCAGTGCACCTAATCGTTGTAGTATAGTATAGGCAAGACTCGAGGGTTGTTATCATTATCTAGGGGAATAGGTTGGGAAGGCTCGATCAAGATCTAACAGAGTCTACGGGGTTGAGAGAAGATTCTTTTTGTATTTTTATATTTTTAGGAAAGCAGTAAAATATCATTGGTTTGAGAGGTTGGTTTGTTTAACTAATTAAGCTAAATATAATCTAATCTACTAGTGATAACTTTATGATAAAAGACATATTTACTTAATCATGTACTACTTTTTAGATTGCTTATCCTAATCTTGTTGCTTTGTCACACTTGTGATGATCTGTGTAAGTATTTCCTAAGTCATGAACGAATTACACGAACCCGTCGTCTATTTAATATTTCGTTAAGGCAACGCACAAGTAAGGTAGTATAAAGACTATTACAAGGCCCCTAAGAGTATATTAAATGCAATTGAAATATCTTACGAGGGATTAAGCATATTAGGGGTAAGGTAGTACGGAGACTATTACCGATGGTATCCTTTTTACACACTCGCGTTTCCCTAGAGTCTATGCCTATTTAAAATTTATAGCTAGTTTTTTAAAGCCTAACGTGCACATCCATCACAAGAAGAAACATTAAAAGGATCTACAATCTAAGTTTTATACAATCATAAGTAAATACAAAGGAAGATTTAGCCTAGCATGTTATAAAGAAAGCAAGAACATAAATCAATCAAAAAACACATAGACATATTGAATGATTAAAGATAAAAAATCTTACTTGAATAAACATGGAATAAAGGTAGTTACAATAGGCTTTTGAGGACCTAAAGAAGATCTAAAAGCTGTAGGAATGGATTTGGGTTTCGTTCTCTCCTAAATGTTATATAAAGTTAACACCATTAAAAAACCCTAAAATAGGTTTTATATATATAGGAAAAATGATGCGACGGCGTCACTTTAAATCCATGACCCTATCGCTACGTCGATGGTTCTAGATCCACTTTAAGGCTGCTACACTCTGCGCCATCAAAAAATCCTCGAGGCCGTCACTTTGAAAATCAGCTTATAGACTATTCTTACTATATATTTGATATTTTATTATATTGTATATATTTTAAGGTGTAGTCTGAGCGGATCAAGAAGCATCATCAATAAATTTCACAAAGTATTTTTTTATTCCCTAGTGAAGGAGTAGCATGCAGATCACATAAATCACTATGGATCAACTCCAAAACTTTAGTTTCATGTTTTACATTTTGAAATGGTTTCTTAGTTATTTTGGTCAGCATGCAAGTCTTACACTTTTCAGTGTCTATGTCAAAATCCTAGATTAACCCATCCTTAGACATATCTTACATCCTCTTAAAGTGGACATGGCCTAGTTTAGCATGTCATAGGATTAAATCATCCAGTTTAGAGGTTGACATAAAGGCTGAACCAATATTATCATTAACAATATTAAGCTTGAACATTTGATTACTCAAATAACCAAAACCAATAAACACACCATGTTTGGATAGAACAAACTTATTAGATTCAATCACTTGTTTATAACCATAATTGTTTAAATAATACTAGAAATTAAATTCTTCCTTATATTAGGAACATGCAAAACATTAAACAAGAAAACAATCTTTCCATAACTAAATCTAAGATCTACACAACCATGTTCATGCACCAGGGTTTTTGACTCATTTCCCATGTGAAGAATGGATCCATCATTCAGTGACTCATAGGTCTTGAACCAGCATCTATCTTTACACACATGCATAGTTGCTTTTGAGTCAAAATAAGCCTCAGATACATATGTGACATAATAAACCTGAAGAGATTTATTAAACATATTCTAACCTTTTAGTGGGTTAGTTGAACCATCCACTGAACCATTTTTGCCAGAACCATTGGCCTTGTTGCCAACTTTTCCACCTTTGCAATCCTTTTTCAAGTTTCTAGGCTTCCTACACTTCCAACAAGTCACTTTATACTTTTTGTTAGGATTAGCTTTGGTGTCCTAATGTTTACGTTTACCCTTGTTGTTATTGTACCTGAAGGAGTTGTTATGCTCCATCATATTGACAACTGAAGGACCAGCAACATTGTTGCCTTTTGGCTTTATCATTATCCTACACCCTGAGGGACTCTTCAATGCGCAGATGACTGCCCAACTCAATAAGAGTTAACTCATCCTTTTGATGTTTCAAGGTGTGCTTGAAATCCTTCCAAGAGGGAGGGAGTTTATCAATGATACAAGAACCGTTAATTGGCCTACATCCATGGTTCATCTTATTTTTGGAAAACCTTCCAATTACACAAGAAGTTTCAATGTATTGGTTCCATAACTGGTCTTGAATACGTTATTTTGTAATTTGTGAAATTACAAACAACTGTGCAATTGAGTGATCACCCCGAAATTAAACACTTAGATTAGTAATGAGAGTTGAGTGTTTTTTATCCCCTTTTCGTGAGGTGTTCGACTCTGATGTTTTCTAGCATAAGTAACTTATAAATTCATTTCTTCAAGTCAAATTGGGGAAATCTTTTTATGAATTATTCTAAACGGTTCTACTTGAGGGCAAGTAGAAGTCAAGTGGGGGGATATTTGATAACATCAAATAGTTAATACATTTTAATATCAAATTCCCTATAAAAATGCTTACAAATATGTTATTAATGTATGAAAACGTTACTTAATTGTTTATTATTAGTTTTCAGGGACCAAGTAAGCATTTTAGCAAAAGACAAGAGATTTGGACAAGAAATGCACCAAAGTGAAGAGACCAAGGCACTTTACGGCGTAACATCCCCGAAGGATTATGCCGTAACATTCCCCAACGAAGAAATGAGTCATCACACCCTTTACGGCGTAATGTGTCTCTAAGATTACGCTGCAACATTTAAATATATTAGAGATGATGTGTCTAACTCAGCATTACGGCGTAACATATGCGACAGGGTTACGCCGTAACACCCTTTTATGCCTAAAAGATGGGAGGATTACGTAGCAAGATTATGACGTAACATCCTATAAGGGTTACGCTATAAACCTTTCGAAGCCTATAAATAGAGCCCTCATCCGGCTCATTCATCATCACTCACCACCACCACTTCACACACAGTTCTAAGAGGTGAACCAAACCCCTAAGGTTCGAAGCATTTCACCTGAAGGTCTAAGAGAGAAGCCACTAGCATATTTATTGTATTCAATCGTTCATTTCATTCTCTGTAAGAATTATGATGATTCAATCCATGTCTTTATTCATTAATTCTTGCATTGTTGTTACTATAAGCGGCTAAGCACTCCTAGTGCTGCCCTAACCATGTAGGTACTAATGTTGTGATTATGATTTCCTGTTTAATTATAGTTCTGTTAGATATCCTTATAGACTTTCATTTGATCCCTATGTTTTGGTAGTATAGAGGGTGGCTTAGATCTTATTAATCATGATATTAGACTTACCATGTTGAACTTGGGATTAGTGGGGTACTAGGGTAGCTTGACATCTATCCCTAGTGTAGGAATTAACCAAATTACCGCCTTTGTCACATTAAATACTTAAAAAGTATGGGAACTCTTTCAGAGAGGGTTAATAATCGGTTTAGATTATAGATTGGTCTTAAGGGTAGTTGGGGTTTAACCACTGCAAGCTTGGATGCCCTGCTCGTGTGATCGTAGAGGAATGTGGGATCGCAGAGTAAGCATAGGACCGACTTTAAATGAAAATTCAGGTCTGTCGACTTTAGAACCACTAATGGAACTTATAATTGAACATTACACATGAAAATATAATCATAGTATTGGTAATGAAATGATTAGGTTAGCATGCCTTTCTCCCTGATATCTTCTACCTATTTATTTTATTGCATTTACTTTTCTGTAATTCTTAAAATCAATCTAAAAACCATTTTCCAACGTGACAATAATCAAGTTAAACTATTTAACCTTAGCTCTTTGGACGACCTCGGATTTACCAAGCTACTACACTACATACGATCGGGTTCTCTGCCCGTTAGTGCTTGTATCGGTAATCAAGTTTTATAAATTTAAAACTTGAACAAAATATATTTAAAGCAAAATACGCATCAAGTTTTTGGCGTCGCTGTCGGGGAGCTAAAATTAGTTTTAATTTGATTTAGTAAAAAAATATATTCATAATGGCTGAGGAGGAAATTGATAACCTCATTATGGAACAATATCTAGCATTGACTCGAGGAAACCAGGCACCGGGCGTGGTTAAACCATAAATTAGAGGCAATGTGAATTTCGAAATAAAAATTTAATTCATGCGGGAATTAAGGTAGGACACCTTTTCCGGAAACAAGAACGACGACACCCATGAGCACGTGGAGCGAGTTTTAGACATCATCGGCTTATTCAACATACCGGTGTATTACACGATGATGTCATGTTGCGCGTCTTCCCTATTACTTTAACTGGAGCCGCTAAGAGATGGGTGGACAGACTTCCCTCAGGAACCATCGATTCTTGGGATCTCCTTAAAAAGGCCTTTATCCAAAGGTACTATCCACCATCAAGAACCGCCAAATAGCTTGAGGAAATCCGCAACTTCAAGCAAGAAGGAGACGAGACATTATACCAAGCTTGGGAACGGTATAATAACCTTCTGTATAAATTCCCCACTCATGATATCAATAACCATCAGAAGGTAAACATCTTCTATAACGGTTTAGGGGCCTTGAACCGCCAATTGCTTGAATCACAAGGGCCAATTCCTGGCATGACACCTGTTCAAGCATTAACGGCAATTCAGACTATGGCCGACCACTCCCAAAAGTGGCATGATGGGTCATCTAGTAGAAATATAGAAAGTAGTAGTAGTTTTGAAAGGATCGATGCTATCGTGAACAAACTAGAAAACCTAGGTCGGGACATGAAGAAACTTAAAGAGAATGTTCACGCTATTCAAGTAGGATGCCAAAACTGTGGATGAGCTCATCTTGACAAAGACTGCCCTCTCAAGGAGGAAGTGAAAAGCATCGAGGAGGCTAAATATGGTGAGTTTGGGGGGCTAAATATGGCGAGTTTGGGCGACCTTTACCTTTCAGTAATGAAGCTAAGTATCGTGTAGGCCCACCTGGATACTACACACGAATCGACAATCGCCCACCAGTTGGAGAAAAGATGCCAAGCTTAGAGGAGCTTATGAACAAACACCTGGAGAAATCAACACGAAGAAGGACCAAGATGGAAGAATGGATAAAGAAACTCCAGGAGAATGCCGAAATTAATACTCGAAACCAAGCCTCTTCTCTCAAAAATTTGGAGACCCAAATCGAGCAGCTAACAAAAGAATTTCACACCAAGGCTGCCAATGAAATAAACAATCCATCCTTAGACCAATGTAAAGAAATGCACACCAACGAAAAGACACCCATCAATAATAGACAACATGAGATATCCGTCGCCTCTAATAAAGGCACTCAAATTGTCTAAACAAACGACGTGTCTCCAAAAATTCTGCCATGTCAATTACCACCAAAAGAGTTAAACCCTAGGAATTTTACCCTTCCTTGCACTGTTAGAAGTCTAAATTTTTATGCTATGGCATATTTAGGCGCCAGCGTTAATGTCATACCCAAGTCCATTTTCAAACACCTAAAACTAGCTCGACTTAAGAAAACTGACATGCTTGTTGAAATGGCAGATATGACAAAAAAATCTCCTATATGAATAGTTGAGAACGTCCTTGTTAAAATCGACAAATTTTTTATTCCCATCAGATTTTGTGGTTATGGATATGTTAAACACACGTAATGAAACCATGATTCTTAGGAGACCATTTCTAGCAACCATTCATGCTGAAATAGATGTCTTTAATAAAGAAATCTCCTTAGGAATTGGAGGTGACGGAGTTACCTTCGATATGGAAAAAAAGATTCATAATTTCACAACCCCCATAGGAGAGATTTATGTTAATACAAATAATGTCTAAAAACATTATTTATATTTTTCGACCTCTCAATGTTTTGATAATAACAAAATGTGAAAACGTTTACGATAAAATTAAACGTTTATAAATTACTAATCATAAAATTCTATTTCTAAGATTAATCACTTAAGGTATGGATAAACAAATCATTAAAAATGATTAGTGATCAAGAAAATATTTTCCTTAAACCTTACATTCCTACAAATGTGTTTTTATAAAAAATATAAAAACAAAATATTTATTCATTAAAAGAAATGTTTTATTAAAAACATAAAATTTAAAATTCAAATTTTCCCCCCAAAATAGAAGGTTCTATAACAGATACAACCTTCACCACAAAAGGACAAAAAAGGGAGCGGAGTCTAGTGGCGGCCCCCTTTTAGGCCTGGCGGCCCCCTTATATATAAGGGACCGCCGGGACCGCCACCAGCAACGAATTTTTTTGTCTCCATATAAATACTGGGCAACCCCATATATGAAAAAACATAACCTCTTGCCATGAATTTTCTCTGATCCATTTTTTCCTCTTCTTCCTTTCTTTTCAAAAAACATTTTCATTGTCATAACATTCCTTGATCTTGTTTCAAGTGATTAATTCTTTCTTCATCCCTTCTTCTTCTTCTTCTTCTTCTTCTAATCAAGTGCAAGAGAAGAATAATCGTATTTTTGTATATACGAATTGTTATCAGATGATCTCTCTCTTCCTTCTCAAGATCACAAATCTTCATTACATATATTTAGTGTCGTTGTGTAAATTGGATTGTGTGTAAATTGTGTATTGGTATGATTTGGATTGTGTGTCAATCCAAGGGTATATATATCTTGTGAGTGTGTAAAGACTTAGTGAAGTCTTAGATTGGTTCTAGCTAAGATTATGACTCAACATCTAGCTTAGTGTCGGAAAAAGAAAAGTATAGCGGCGTGGTAAACGGTTTTTCCACCTATAGGGAGCTTGTGACCATGGATGAAATAACAAGTGGCTAGTACCTCGGGAGTGGAGTAGGGAACGAAAAGAGATGCTTCGTTGCTGAAACCACTATAAATCTTGGGTGTCTTGGGTTTGATCGTTTCTTTCTTCTATCCTCTTTCATAGTTATTGCTTACTTAGTTCATTATATTAGATATTTAGTTGTGGATTTTATATTGTTGATTGGATAGACATATACTCGAAAATCTTACAATTTCTAAAGCAAGTTATTTTAAAATGACAAATATAACCAGTAAACTCTTTTGTAAAGGTAAACTATTCAACCCCCCTTCTAGTTTCCTACAATTGGTATCAGGAGCAAGGTCACTCAAGATTTTTAAAATATATTGTATTTTAAAGCTTGGATCGATCTATGGATTCCGACAAATATCTAGAAGGGCAATCTATGCAAAGACCACCACTTTTTGAAAGTGATAGTTTTATTTATTGGAAAAATAGATTCGAGACATATGTTAAATCAAAAGATCTAGATCTTTGGCATGTTATTACAAATGGTGATTTTCAACCTATTATTCAAAATCCGGAAACCAAACTTGATGAGGTTGTCCCTTTTGAAAAACAAACTGATGATCTTAAAAGAAGGCTTGCGAAAAATAATGAAGCCAAAATGGTTATTTACAATGCTTTGCCTAGAAAAGAATATGAACGAATTTTCATGTGTAATACGGCAAAAGAAATTTGGAAAACTTTGTTAATCACCCATCAAGGTAATAGCCAAGTCAAAGATAATAAGATCGACCTTTTGGTTCAACAATATGAACAATTCGTCATTTTCGAAGACGAATCTATAGATAGTGCTTTTGCTAGATTTAATACTATTATTACTAGTCTTAAAGCTCTTGATGAAGGTTACTCTAGTAAGAACTACGTAAGGAAGTTTCTTAGGGCTCTACATCCTAAATGGAGAGCAAAGGTCACGGCGATTGAAGAGTCAAAAGACTTAACATCACTATCTCTTGATGAGCTCATTAGAAACCTCAAAGTCCATGAGATGATCATCAAGAAAGATTCCGAAATAGTCAAAGCAAAAGTTGAAAGGAAATCTCTTGCTTTAAAGGCTAAGAAAGAATCCAGTGATAAAGTATGTTCGACTTCCGGTAGTGAAGACGAAGAGTACGCCATGGCGGTAAGAGACTTCAAGAAATTCTTTAAGAGAAGAGGTAGATTCGTGAGACAACCTCAGAACGACAAAAAGACATTTCAAAGAAGACGAGACGACAAAAACGGCAAAAGTGAAAGGAAGTGCTTTAGATGCGGAGATCCAAATCATCTTATTGGAGAATGTCCAAAGCCACCGAGAGACAACAACCAAAGAGCATTTGTTGGAGGTTCTTGGAGCGATAGCGGTGAAGAAGATGATGAAAATGAAAAGCTCAAAGAAGAATCTACAAGATTAAACAAATTTGAAAAGAGTACACATTGCTTGAATGAAATGTTAAGTAATCAAAAACCCTCCGGTGATAAATTAGGTTTAGGGTTTAATTCATTTGAAGCATCATCTAGTGGAACTAAGGAAATAAAATTTGTGAAAGCTCAGAAAAAGACGTGTTCTGATGGAGGTCCCATAATTATAGGCGGCCCCTTTAATGATCCGGCGGCCCCCAAAATAAATATGGGACCGCCCCCAGTTACACATGGATCTGAGAAAACTGTGACTTTTTAAAAATCCATTTTGGGTCATAGACCAAAACACATAATTGTAAAGAAAGTCAAAGTTCCCATTGCTAGTGACAATGAAGTTAAACAATTCTGTAAGCCATTGTCAAAACCCGAAGTTGGATTTTGGAAACCTAATTTTAGATCTAAAACTTCACCTCCTAGAAGAGTCAATAATAACTATTCTCGTCCTAAAACACCACAACCTAAAGACATGTTGGTCGACAAAACCAACCCTATGGATTTCCCATAACTTGAAACAATTTTCCACATCAAAGTTACATGCCATAGGAAATGTGTCTTTCATTCTCACATCCCAAACAATTGCATCAAATGCAAGGGACGTTTGGCACTAACAACTTTGGACCCATAAGATATTGGGGACCAAATGTTTGAGTTATTGTCTTATATAAATAGATATGTCTTGGAGTCGATTTGGAGCCCGACGAATGGATCAAGGATAACGGATGTTCTAAACATATGATGGGCAACCGAAAGCTCTTCTCCACTTACAAGACATACAATGGAGGTAACATTATTTTTGGTAGTAATCTTCGCGGTAACATCATTGGCAAAGGTACGATTTCTAATGACTCT